>PVJX010012608.1:0-49817 GCA_004027295.1 Dolichotis patagonum
GTCACTACATACTAGTTAGGGGAAAACTTCAAGAGGAAGAGATAGCAATCTTAAATATATATGCACCAAATTCCAGAGCACCCAGCTATACAAAGCAAATATTAACAGAAATGAAAAATCAAATAAGCATTAACACAATTATAACAGGAGATTTTAACATGCCATTGACACAGAGGGACAGATCAACTAGACAGAAAATCAGCAAACAAATAACAGAACTGAATCACGCCTGTGAACAAATGGACTTGATAGACATATATAGAGTGTTCCATCCAACAACATCAGAATATACATTATTCTCAGCAGTACATGGGACATTCTCTAAAATAGACCATATACTAGTGCACAGAACATATTTAAGTAAATGTAAAAGAATTGAAATTATCCCATGCATGTTATCGGATCATAGTGCCCTGAAACTAGAAATTAATGATAAAAGCAACTGCAAAACCCCCACAAACACATGGAAACTGAGTAATGTACTCTTGAGCAATCATGGAGGGTCATGGAGGATCATGGAGGAAATTAAAGAAGAAATTAAACAATATCTACAAGCAAACGAAAATACAAACACAACTTACCGGATTTTGTGGGATACAATGAAAGCAATCCTCAGAGGAAAATTTATTGCACTGAGTTCCCACATCAGGAAGACAGAATGAACACAAATAAACAACCTGATGCTACAACTCAAACATCTAGAAAAAGAAGAGCAAGCCAAGCCCAAAGCCAAAAGAAGGGAAGAAATTATAAAGGTCAGAGCATAAATTAATGCAATAGAAACTAAGAAAACAATACAAAGAATCAATGAATCAAAGAGTTGGTTCATTGAAAGAATAAATAAAATTGATAAGCCCCTGGCCAACCTTATTAAAAAAAGGAAAGAAAAAAACTCAAATTCATGCAATAAGGAATGAAAAAGGTGAAATTACTACAGACTCGATGGAAATACAGAAGATCATCAACACCTATTTTGAAAACCTCTACTCTCATGGGTTCGATAACACAGAAGAAATAGACAGATTCCTAGATACATCTGAACTACCAAAGCTGGATCAGGAAGATGTAAAACTGCTGAATAACCCAATTCCTATTAATGAAATTGAAAATGTAATTAAGTCCTTGCCAACAAAGAAGAGCCCAGGCCCAGATGGATTCACTGCAGAATTCTACAAGAAATACAAAGAAGACTTAATTTCAACACTCCTCAAACTCTTCAATGAAATTGAAAGGGAAGCAATTCTTTGTAAGTCATTCCTGGAAGCAAATATTACTCTAGAGCCAAAACCTGAGAAAGACCCAACTAAAAAAGAGAACTATAGGCCAATCTCCCTAATGAACATAGATGCAAAAATTCTCAATAAAATATTGGCAAACAGAATGCAGCAAATCATCAAGAAGATTATACACCGTGACCAAGTGGGATTCATCCCAGGAATGCAGGAATGGTTCAACATATGTAAATCAATAAATGTAATCCACCATATCAATAGAGCCAAAAGTAAGAACCACATGATCACCTCTTCAGATGCAGAAAAAGCTTTTGATAAGGTCCAACACTCATTCATGATAAGAACCTTACAGAGAATTGGAATAGATGGTCTTCACCTCAATATGATAAAAGCCATCTGTGACAAACCAACAGCTAGCATCATCCTAAATGGCCAAAAACTGAAAACCTTTACCTTAAAATCAGGCAAAGACAAGGATGTCCCCTGTCACCGCTCCTATTCAATATAGTACTAGAAATACTAGCCAGAGAAATTAGACAAGAGAGATAAATAAAAGGTGTATAGATAGAAAAAGTGGAAGTTAAATTATCATTATTTGCAGATGACATGATACTTTACATAGAAGACCCCCGAAACTCCATTGAAAGACTCCTAGATACAATAAATAAATTCAGCAAGGTATCTGGATACAAAGTCAATACTCAAAAATCAATATCATTCCTACACACTAACAACAAAAGCACTGCATTCAAAAAAATGAAATACTTAGGAATTAATCTCATGAAAGAAGTGAAAGTGCTATACAGGGAAAATTATAATACCCTTAAAAAGGTAATTGAATAGGACCTCAGAAAAAGGAAAGACATCCCTTATTCATAGATAGGAAAAACAAACATTGTGAAAATGACCATTCTCCCAAAATTACTACACAGATTCAATGCAATCCCAATCAAAATACCACAAACATACCTCATAGATCTAGAGAAATACTCCTAAAATTCATCTGGAACCAGAAGAGACCTAGAATAGCAAAGCCAATTCTAAGCAGCAAGGGTAAGGCAGGAGGCATCATAATCCCTGATTTGAAATTATACTACAAAGCTACAGTAATAAAATCAACATGGTACTGGAATAAAAACAGACCTGAAGATCAATGGAATAGGTTGGAAGATAGAACCACAACCACAAACCCACTCAACCACCTTATCTTTGATAAAGGTGCCAAACATGTTCGCTGGAAGAATGACAATCTCTTCAACAAATGGTGCTGGAAAAATTGGCTATCCATATGCAGAAGACTAAAATTAGACCCATGCCTATCACCATGTACTAAACTAAAATCCAAATGCATCAAAGATCCAAATCTTAAAACAGAAACACTAAATCTGTTGGAAGACAAAGTAGGTAAAAATCTCGAAGATATAAGGGTAGGTAAAGAATTCATGAACAAGAATCAAACTGCACGAGATATACTTCCCAGAATCAATAACTGGGACCATATCTTATTAAAGAGTTTCTGCATGTCAAAAGAGATTTCCAGCAGAGTTAAAAGAAAACCCACAAATTGGGAAAAAATCTTCATTGGACAGCGCCTCAGACAAAGGACTTCTGTCTAGAACTTATAAAGAATTTAAAAAAATCAGACCCTCAAAATTCAGAGACCCAATCCAAAAATGGGCATCTGAAATGAATACACAGTTCTCAGATGAAGAAATACAAATGGCAAATAAATACATGAAAAAATGTTCATCATCATTAGTCATTAGAGAAATGCAAATTAAAACTATATTGAGATTCCATCTCACCCCAGAAAGAATGGCTAGGATAGAAAAAACTATCAACAATAAGTGCTGGAGAGGCTGTGGGGAAAAAGGAACTCTTCTGCGCTGTTGGTGGGAGTGTAGACTGGTGCAGCCACTGTGGAGGTCAGTCTGGAGATTCCTCAAAAACCTGGGTATGGAAGTCCCATTTGACCCAGCTATTCCGCTTCTAGGTATATTCCCAGAAGAACTGAAAACATCATACCACAGTGAGGATTGTCAGTTTGAACCCTACCAGGGTAATTTTGGTGACTTAGTGAGACTCTGCCTTAAATGGGGGTTGGACTTGTTCATGATAAAAACCCTTCAGAAACTCAGAATACACGATGTCTACCTCAACCTTATAAAGGCCATCTATGACAAACCAACAGCCAGTATTATACTAAATGGACAAAAACTGAAAGCTTTCACTTTAAAATCAGGAACAAGACAAGGATGTCCACTATCACCACTCCTATTCAATATAGTTCTGGAAACACTAGCCAGGGCAATCAGACAAGAGAAGGAAATAAAAGGAATAAAGATAGGAAAGGAAGAAGTTAAATTATCACTATTGGCAGATGACATGATACTCTGTATAGAAGGCCTCAAAAACTCCATTAAAAGACTGCTAGAGGTAATAAACAAATTCAGCAATGTAGCTGGCTACAAAGTCAATGTGCAAAAATCAATAGCATTCCTGTACACAAACAAGAAATTCACCGAGAGAGAAATTATGGAAATATTGCCCTTCACAATAACATCTAAAAAAATGAAATACTTAGGAATCAACCTAACTAAGAATGTAAAAGACCTATATGCTGAAAATTATACTATGCTAAAAGAGGGGATTGAAGAGGATATTAGAAAATGGAAGGATATTCCTTGCTCTTGGCTAGGAAGAACCAACATTGTGAAAATGACCATACTCCCAAAACTGTTATACAGATTTAATGCAATCCCAACCAAAATACCATCAACATATCTCACAGATCTAGAGAAAACGCTCCTATAATTCATTTGGAAACAGAAGAAATCTAGAATAGCAAAGGAAATTCTGGGCAATAAAGGCAAGGCAGGAGGCATCTCAATTTCTGACTTGAAACTGTACTACCAAGCCACAGTGATAAAATCAGCAGGGTACTGGCAAAGAAATAGATCTGAGGATCAATGGAATAGATTAGAAGACGCAAGTATAAGTACAAAGACACTCAGCCACCTGATATTTGACAAAGGGGCTAAATATCTTCACTGGAAGAAGGATAGCCTTTTTAATAAATGGTGTTGGAAAAATTGGCTCTCCACATGCAGAAGATTGAAACTAGATCCATGCCTATCATCATGCACAAAACTAAAGTCTAAATGGATCAAAGACCTCAACATTAAAACAGAAACACTAAATCTACTGGAAGATAGGGTAGGTAGAAGTCTTGGAGACATAGGTGTAGACAGAGAATTCATGAACAAAATGCAAATTGCACGCGAAACACTTCAGAGAATCAAAAACTGGGATCTCATATTATGAAAAGTTTCTGCACTTCAAAAGAAATCAACAGAGTGAAAAGAAAACCCACAGAATGGGAAAGAATTTTAGCCAGCAACCCCTCAGACAAAGGACTTATATCAAGAACATATAAAGAAATGAAAAACATCAAGCTGCCCAGATTCAAAGACCCTCTCCAAAAATGGGCATCTGAGATGAACACACAGTTCTCAGGTAAAGATATACAAATGGCAAATAAATACATGCAGAAATGTTCACCATCACTGGTCATTCGAGAAATGTAAATTAAAACAACACTGAGATTTCATCTCCGGAAAGAATAGCTGCCATCAAGAAATCAACTGATAACAAATGTCGGCGAGGCTGCGGGAAAAAGGAACACTGCTCCACTGTTGGTGGGAGTGTAGACTGGTGCAACCACTATGGAAATCAGTATGGACAATTCTCAGAAGATTAGGACTGGAAGCTCCATTCAACCCAGCTATTCCCCTCCTGGGTATTTTCCCAGAGAAACTGAAAAGATCATATCACAGTGATATATGTGCACCCATGTTCATAGCAGCACAGTTTGTAATATCTAAATCTTGGAAACAACCAAGATGCCCATCAACCAGAGAGTGGATGAAAAAGATGTGTTATTTTTATACAATGGAGTATTACTCAGCTATAAAGAAGGATTATCTTGAGGCCTTCATAGGTAAATGGAGACAACTTGAGACTATCCTCATGAGTGAAATAAGAATCATATTTATAAATATAGCATTGTATCTCTAGTGTAAAAAGTAATAAGAACTGCAGGAATAATAAACCTCAAAATGTGTAATTGCTACTGTAAAAAAGAGAGGAAAAGAGGGTGCTCTAAAAGATATAACTGCATGTATGTTTAAGTGTGTAAGATGAATGACCATATTACTGTTTTTGTTAGAATGTTGAGCAGAACCATTAACAGTCTCATTGTTTGAATGTCTACTTTGTATGTTTTAACTTTGTAACTTGAACAACTATTTCCAAGATGACAGTATGTAAGTTATCAAGTAATGATTTCTTAGTATTTTTTGTTCTTTTGTTTATTTTCCTTGGAATTTTATATTGTTGTTATCCTTTTTTCTATTTTGTTGGTTTTGTTTTGTTTTCTTTTTAAATAAAATAAAATATATAAAATGATTGGAGGACTATTTCTAGTGTTGTTTCATTTGTCTCTCCTGATGGTTTTGAGTAAGTGAGAAGGGAGATACTTTTCTGTTAAAAATAATTTTGTTGGGGGGTAAGAGAGAAAGTGTCACAAGAAGTTTCAGCTTTTCTTTTTAAACCTAGGCATACAAAAGCACTTCTCAGTTCTTCTGGGATAGCAGTCTTGAGATTATTGTACATATGGCCCCACGCAGAGCTCAGTCACTGGGCAGAACCACGTCCCCTGGGTTATGTGCTGCTCACAGACCTTAGATCCAAAATGGGAAGCAACTTGCTCAAACACACAGAGAATACTATTCTTGGAGATGGGGCTTGAACATAGATCTGTTCTGAAAAACTTGCTTTTGTTAAGGTGAAGTTCACAAAGCATAAAATTACACAATTTAAAGAAAACATCTAGTGATATTTTACATATTCACCATGTGCAGCCACTGCCTTTATTCAGCTCAAAAGCATTTTTAGGAAGCCAGGTACCCACTAATCTGTCACTTCTCATTCTCACAATATTCCAGGCCCTGGAAGCCATCAATTTTCTTTCTCATTCTATGGATTTATTTATTCTGAAATATTTCATATGAATTGAATTATCCAATACATACTGTTTGATGTCTGGCTTGTTACTTTGCATAATGTTTTTTATGCTTATCCACAGTACTTTATTTCTTTCTTTGGCTAAAAGAATTTCAGTATATATACAATTTGTTTATCCATTTATCTGTTGACGAACATTTGGGCTATTTCTACCTTGTACTGTTAGGACTATTTCTCTGATGAAGAAACGTGTTTTAGCTCTTTGGAGGTGTATCTTAAGTGTAGGATTGTTGAACCATATGGTTATTCTATGTTTAACTATTCGAGGAAATGCCAAACTTTTTCCCAGAGGCCGAACCATTTTAGATTTAAAGTCTAGGGGTTCCAATTTATCCCTATTCTTGCCAAAAGTTGGCATTTTCTGGCCTTTTTTATGAACAGAGATCTTTGTTTTCAGTGCTGTTACCTTAAGAGGTTACACGATTTTTTCTTACATTTTTCACCTGCTTGATTTTTGTGATTATAATACTTGGCATATTTCAAGGCACATGATCCATTACTATTAAATATTTTATTGATAAAATTCCTCCTAAAATATGGATTTTGATGTAGCATTTGCAGATCTTTATGACAATAAAATTTCAAAATATTGTTAAACAAAGTTAGTTGTAATTTATTTTAAAGTTGAAAATTGCATTTAAACTAACAACTGAATTCCTTTATAACACTTGTTCCAGAAGAAACGGGAAGGCCAAGTGCCCATCTGCTAGGGTTGATGTGGAGGTGTTTACTTCCTTGGGTAGGATGTTGGACAAGATGGTAGCTAATGTCCTTTCCAACTACGCTTTTAAAATTAGAATTTGAATATTCATGGAAGCCTTCTTGAGAATGTACGAAACCCTGGGAATATTGTAATGCATCATTTTAAAAAGCACGTTTGCTCTGTTGCCACATTAAAGAAGAGTGGGAGCTAGTGTCCAAAACTCCAACAAAAGGTACTGAGGCTCACTGTTCAGTGACTCACAGATGGATTCCCCCAGTCTGTAGAATACTCCAGACCAACTCTAGACCCTGGCAGTGGAGAGCTGGCCTATCTCCTCAGAATCTGAAACCTTACAAACGTGCCAGCAAAACTGGCCGGGTGCCCGTGACTGACACTGCCCCCAGCAAGAGAGATGTGCATCTCTTTTTCCTGTGCAGTTGCCTCCAGCCTGACAGAGTTGGACCCATCCTTGAAGTTGCCCCTGGCTCATTGTGAAGAAGTACCAGTGCTCTGTGTGTTTCTTCACTTTTGGCGGACAGATGTGCCCTGTGCTCCCAGTGAGGATATTTTAGAAGGGAACCTTTGTTGAAGTTGACATTGTCCCAGGGAGCAAGGACTCTCCTTGAAGGGGGTGATCACAGAAAAACCCCTTTGTAATCTGGGCTGGCATCTATTGCTCCTGATGAACAATGCTACAAATCAAGTAGGCCTTTTGCAGTATATACATATGGAATGAGGTTTATTTATGAGTGTGAAGAAACCTATAAAGAAGAGTTATGAAGTCCAGGAGGAGCTGATTTATACTATAGTAAAATTCAGACTATAGTTCAGCTGGGGAATGACAGCCTCTGACAGGTGTCCATGAATAAATCCCCCTTCTTCGGAAGCCTTTTGCTCACCATTGGCCAAATTCTTCAGCTGGATTCAGAATCTGCTCCCCCATCCCTTCCTGACCTTCCTGCCCTCCTTATTTCCTTCTTCATGGTCTTCACAGGAGATGGGAGGTGAACCACACAGCAACTGGCTTTGATGAAGCCTTCAGTTTTCATCACCCCATGGAGCTCTTTGGACCCTTGAAACTGAGCTCTTTTCCTTCTGGCTGCTGGAGACTGGCTGGGAGATCTGAGGAAGCCAGGGTAGGTGTCAGCAGAGATACCTGGTTTCTGTCAATAAACACACAGAATCACAGCATCCCCTGGAGGTGGAGGCCATGGAGTCCTGCCTTTTAAGACAGTCTGTAGGAACTGTTTAATGAGGTTTTGGCTTCCAGCAGCCATGGCCTCTAAGAAGCTCAACACACTCAGATCTCTGGCCAAACCTCTGTGCCTGAGGATGCAATAGTGGCAGTCTGTCCTCTGTGGATGCAGACAACAAGGGCTTTTACAGATTCCAGGTTGATCTGCATTCAAGTGGTGTGCAATGTCCTTCCGGCATCCACAGCAGTGGCTTGTGTCTGCATGTATAATTGCTCAGAAAGCATAGAGTGGCTTCTATTAAATGGAATTGGGGCTCTGAATGAATAAATACGGTGAGGACTTATCTACCTACCTACCTACCTATCCATTCACCATCTAACTGTCCTTCTATCTATCATCTATATATCTCTATCATCTACCACCTTTCTACCAATATTTATTGTCTAACTCTGTATTTGTGTATTAACACACACAGAAATACAAAGTCCATGACCCAAATCTCATTACAAAACCTGATCAAATGGAAACTTGTGATTAACCATAATCCTTCATTCCTTAAAACAACTTGATATATGTGTTCACTGATAAAATCAGTGGTAAATATCATACATAGAGATGTCCCTTAAGAGGTTTCAGCTTACCATGATACTAGTCTGGTAAAGTCCTGCCTCAGCATTATTACAGGAAAGGATTAAAATACACAACCCCATGCACTTATGTCTCCAGGGTTTTTGTGAGAAAGGATAAGAGGTAGTCTTGATAGCTCCGAGTGTCTGCTCTCAATACCGTCAAACATCAGTCAAATAATCATGCTCCATTCAGAAACAATGGAAGAGTCTGCTTTCTGATGTATTGGGACAGGAGTGCTGACTCCAGGACCTTGGCCAGGCCACGGTTGGTCATCTCTTAGAATGAGCCATCCCACCAACCCTTCTCAATCTCAGGAAATCTAGGAAGTCACTACAAAGTCTGCTATTGCCATCATCCAGAGCCAGAGAAGGAAAGCATTTTCTGTTCTCAACCATAAACTCAATATGAGAGCAGAAAATACTTGTGACTCCCATGTAAGAGTTTATTCCCTAGGAATAAGAAAGTAAGAACAGATCTACTGCATGAAACCAAATGGATAAATCCTTAGAATTCTAGGCCATTAGTACAGTTTTGAATGTGTCTACCAAGGGTCCTCTTTCCCATCTGTGAAATAGGGAAAATTCTATAAACAATATCATAAGCCCTTCTGGATATCTTTTCTCCTATCTAAATCCACTTAGCAGATCATCTATCTCCAATTATATTTCCCAGTAATCTTCTGTAGTCCCACGGGCAAAACTCAAACCTTCCTAAGTACCCCTGTGCCACTCATTATCTCTTCTATAACATGTCACACGTACTTTGTTTTTCTTAAAGTTTCCTGGATTCCTATGTTTTTATGTCTTAATATTCCAGCAAAGCTGAGAGCAGACCCCTGATGCATATTTGTATTTCCAAGTCCCCCATAATCCACCATACGTGTTGCATATGGAACAAATGAAGCTCTAGAAACAGGTTGATGGCTGCTGGTCTTGGTGCGGTCCCTGGATTGTTAGCTGTCTGCAATACATTAATGATGCCCCATTGTTTTCATGTAGGTCCTGGTACTTTGTGGTAGGAATTTGCCTTGCTAGGAAGGTGGACTTAACGCTGACATGTTTGCCCTGAGAAAGATGCATGTGTACCACATTTCTAAGCCAGGCTCTTGCTTAGAAGGGTGTAGTAATATCAGAAAGAACGGTGGGGTTGGAATTTGTGAGTGAAGGAAGAATAAGGAAGATGAGGTCAGGGAGTTGCCAGGAACAACGCCATGATGGAGTTCAGAAGGAATTCTATGTAGCAGAAACTTCTGGAACAGAAACTTTGAACAGAGGAGTGACTCTCTGACCAATCTTAGATTCTAAGAACTCCTGGATTCTTCCCCCTTTACCCTTCTCCAGCCTTCCTGGATCTGGCAAGCTTGGTAGAACAGTACCCCCTTACCTCACAGTCCTTGCTTCTATTCGGCTCTCCACAGCACAGTTTACCAAACACAAAAGTGATTCGCTATGCATAATCTCAGTCCCAGCAAAACCAACTTAGTGCATTATGTTTTCTACTTCATCTTTTTGTGTTTGTTTGCATTATATTTTGTTGATGCCAGCATTCATATGTCCCCTTTAAATATGAAGGGTCCTTGTGTACTTTGGAAGGATTTTCTTTGGAAAGAAAACCTTTTATAAAGCCACTCACAGTGCTGCTAAAAATGTTGTGGACAGCCACCAGAGACATGGAGTATTTGGATTTTGGTGGAGGATGCCTGGAGAGGGCAGGGAAGAGTACCAAGAAATGCATCTCATCAGAAGAAATTTGAAGCCCTCATGGAGGTGTTGTACTGTCTTCTCGGTAACAATTGAGGGTGTCTGTGACTTCTGCTCAGGAGTCTGTGCAGCTCTAGGAAGATGAACTACACACAAGACCAACAGAGTTTCTGCCTCCCAACACTGCTGGCCTCTTCTCTCATCACTCGTCAGCCCCGTGGCCTGACAATCTCTCCCCTTCAGCCTGGCAGGGACAGCATTCTTTAGAGGTGAAAGTACAGTTTAATTTCTAAGCTCACCCAGGCGTGCACTGGGCTGCATAGGACCTGATAATGAAATATTGGTGGTGCATATTTGATTGTGTGCCCGCTGTACCTAGACGCAGCACAGATGGAGAGAGTGCTCTCCCACGGGGGCTGCACCTTCTCTGTCTGGGGAAAGGGGCTTGGCTTCCTGAGTTCTTCGTGTCTACAAGGAAGCCCTTCCTCTAAGTGAGGGACCTTCACTCCTTCGAAGCCTCCTCCCCTGAGCAAATGTGCAGAGAGGGGAAGGAGACAAGGGAGACAAAGATCTGTCCCCCTCCTTCCCCTGCTTTAAACAGAGAGCCTACGGAGAATGGTATTTCTCTCACTGCGGTTTCCCAGTGACAATGGGGTCAAAGAAAGCATTTTTCAAAAAGAGCTTCTTTTCTCAATTTATGGCAGAGCATCCAGTAGCAAGCAGCAAAATGAAATAGGTCTCTGTTATCTCTCCCCAAAAAAGAGACAGCTCATACAAGGGAAGGAGATAATTCCCTTCTGGCTTTTATATGCCTCATAAAATGCATTGTGTAGGCATGTAAAATATATGGGACCGGGCAGGCATATGAGGTGCAGAAAGGTACAAGGCCTGGCTCCGCATGTTTTTGGGGTGACAGATAGCAATGCAAAGGGCTTCTCACTCTCTCTCCATCTCTCTCTTTCTCTCTCTCTCTCTCTCTCTCTCTCTCTCTCTCTCTCTCTCTCTCTCTTTCTCTCTCAGAATAAGGATATGGATAATCAGAAGCTCCCAAATGTATCATTTGTATTGATTTTCCCTGGAAGATGAAAGCAAGGAATATAATAACATAGAGAAATAATGATATGAAAAATATTTCTTTTCTTTCATTTTGCCCATCTGGGTCTCAGCTTTTGGCTTGCAGGGACACAGCTTACCACATTTCAATTTGTGGGACTGAGGTCACCTCTCCATTAGAGTTTTATCATGTTTGATTGAGTTCTCTTCACAGTGTTTGGCTCATCACATAAACCAATTGTGAATGCATACATGTGTGTATCGTGTCATTCCAGTCCCTGCACTTCATGGGACTTACTGTTGGTGTGCTTGTTGGAAGTGGCCTTGTGAGGATGTATGCCGAGCTTGCAGCCAGCAGGTAGGGTGGAGAACCTAGGGCGTGCTGCAGATGCCTGGGATCCACATTAGATGTCTGATTTGTAGAATGCCTCCTACCGCATTCTCTACGCTTTGGTTAAAGGAGCCTGAAGAAGTTCAAATGGTAACTCTTACAGTTTGGCTCATTAATATCCCCTCCCCCCAAGTTCCATGTGTTAGAGGCTTTGTCCGTAGGGTATCACTGTTGGGAGATCATGAGACCTTTGACGGGTAAAACTTAGTAGAAGTTCTTTAGGCTTGTGGAAGTGCATCTCCAAAGCAGTTAGGGGACTCTGGCTCCTTTGTCACTCTTTTTTGTCCCCTGGTTGGTGATGTTAGCAAGGTTATGTGCTACCCCCATGATATGCTGACTCTCAGCAGAGTCAAAGCGAACAGGGTCACTTGATGGGCCCAACCTTAAAAGCATGAGCCAAAATAAATCTTTTCCTTTCCTAAGTCAATTATTTTGGGTGGTTTATTATAGTGAGTGATGCATACCAAATTATGCCTAAGAACTAGGTGAGAAACAGCTCATAGAATGAAGGTTTTAGAAGGAGAACATCTGATTTCTGAGGGCAACACCAGTCCCATTTGGGACTGAAGTGTTTCCATTTTCAGAACTAAAATCCAGGGATGAGGACATCTGGGTTCCTGAGTCAACAGAGTAGTGTGGTGAAGATGGACGAGAGAATACGTAGATACTTTTTGCCTCCTCTTTTCTTCTTTCTTTTCCTCTCTGCTTCTTTTTATTCCTTCCACAAGAAATTGTGAGGAATCCACATGCACGGTTTTCTATGCTGCACTTTAAAGGCAGCACACTTGGGTCTTCTTAGGATCAGTGTTCATTTGATTCTCTAAATATGTAAAACAGTGCCTTCCCAAAGTAGGGAACTTTTAATAAGTGGAATGTACAGTGGCTACCAGTTGTGATTTGAATTTTTCCTTCACAGTTGCTGTGTTGGAAGCTTAAACCCCAAATCCATATATGAGTGGTATTTGGGGCTTTTGGGAGGCAACTAGAATTAGATAAAGTCTGCAGTGATGTTGGAAGTGTCTTTGGAAGAAGAGAGATCTGAGTTGCCACAGTCGCTCTGTCTTGTCATGTGATGCCCTCTGCCATGTCATGATACAGCCTGAAAGCCCAGATGCTGAACAGATGCTGATACCACATTCCTGGACCTCCTAAACTCCAAAACCATGAGCCAACTAAATCTCTATTCTTTATGAATTCCCAAGTCTTGGGTATTTTGAGATGGAAATAGAAAGCTACCTTACATCAACAGCATTGGAAAACCAAAGGCTAGAGTCTAATACTTTATATTTTTAAAGTTGCATTGACAGTGTCATGAACAGCCAGTGTGGAAACCACTGCTGCACCGTACTTCCTTGTCCCCAGTAGGAGTCAGCTGCCCTGGTCCTGAATAATGGTACAAGATGCGGGACAGGGTAGAGCTTGGATCCATGCTAGTGTGAGCGTTGTCAGGTGCAAATTGTCCACAAAACCAAGCCCTTCACTTCTAACATGGAGAGGATGGGACCACTTTGTTTTCAGACTTTGGGTGTGACTGCATGTGCTAATGTGTGCAAATGTGCTTCCCAGGTCACAGCGGGTCACGTTTCTGTCCTCCCCTGTGTGTCTCCATCTTGGATGCTTCTTCCTGTTTTAGCTGCTGCTCTTTCTCTTAAGCTCCCAGTAGGTGCTGTCTTTCTTCTGCTCCACCCTATTTTGGAGCATTCTCTCCCTTCCTCGGCACACTCACTGTCTTCACTGGATCTTGCTCTGCCTGTGCACAACCAGCCTTACAAGATCTTTCCATGGAACTGCTCTGCTCTTCAGCTTCCATTTGGCTCCTCTCCTTTCCTTTACCAACAAACTATTGAAAACAAAAGCTTTCTTTTCTGCATAATTTTCTCTCCATTCTTCACTATAAATCCTTAAAGACTGCAGTATGATGTCTACACCCTACATCAAAACTGCCCCCAGAAAGTTAACCAGTGGTCATCACTGTCCAACCAATAATCCCTTTCAATCGCTCTGACACTGTTCTGGCCTCTCAGGAGCATTCAATAAAATAAATTGCCTATATTACCATTTTCACTAGGTGTGGATTCAAATACCAGCTCTGTAGGGAGGCTTTCAGACCCCTGCCTGTCTGAAGCACCAGTTCTCCATTAACTGCTCATTATGTAATCTATCCATTTGCCAGGAGGGAACCTCACACTCAGCACACCTGGCTGTAGCTATCAGACTGTTTTCCTCTTTTGCTGTATCAGTTTGGGTCCTTTTAGCTGTTGACAATAAAAGGCTAAGCTAAAAATAGCTTTAATGGTAATGAGATTTTATTATCTTACTGACCAATAAATGTGGGGGCAGATTAGTCCAAGGTTACTGAGTATTTCAAGGGACTAGATTTTTCTCATCTGTTAGTTTTTGCATCCTGGTGATATTTACTTGATTTTTTTTTTTTTGGAATGGTTCTCTTTTGGGTCCCAAGCACTAGCAGTATTTCTAGATGATGTATGAAAACACAACGTCAAAAGTCAGAGGAAGGGGTAGTTCACCTTAGAATATCTCTTCTGCAGAACCAGGAAGATGTTACAATTGCCTTCCAAGGGATCTCACATTTTGGGGGTGTGGGCTGGAGATAGATTCTAATTATACACACTGTCTAAACCACTCGTTGGCAAGGGGAACAGGAGGCTTTATTGCTTTAGCCTCAACTCTAGCTCCTGGCCTGATGGTAATGTTAGTGACAAAGAAATGGACCGGGACGACTGTTGTATGGGAACCAAGGAAGTTGATCATCATTACATCCACTTAAGTCACAAACACTTCCTGTTTCTGCTACTATTGGTACTCCATGCACCCCACTCTGAAGCACAGCTGCATCTTTCCCCCTCTCTGTTTGAATCACAAAAAGGTCCTTCCATTTCCTGATGTTGACACACAGTCTTGCGCCTCTGCTCTGATGCTATTCACTAAATCTGGACCAGGCACTTCCTTTTTATCATCTGCCAACATTTTCTCAGAGACTTAACTTGGAAAATGGTGGGAGAGGGCCAAGTGTTGTGTTTTGAGTGGCCTCTTTTGTATCTCTATTCTACTCTGGGCATACTTCTAGCACAGTTCTATTACCCTCTTGACAATTCTTACTGGGGACTGTGCTTTTTTAGAGGACAGAAAGCTTGCTGATTAACTGCTGTATGCCCAGTGGTGAGCCAGTGTCAACACATAATGGTTTTCAATCAGTGTATTTCTAGCCAAAGAATGAGGAAACGGGTTTGATGTAGACAGCTGTACCTGGGTAGGTTATGCCTTCATTGTACAGTTGGTCTATTTTCTGTTACAAGTACACACACACACACACACACACTCCACTGATTCTTTAGACACTGTAGATTACTGGGACCGGAAAAGAAGCTTGACTTTTCCAAAGCCTGCCCCATGAACAAGGCAGCATTTAGACAATATTTGGAAGAAAGCTTATAAGTGAACAGCAGTGTGGAAGAGGACCTGGTGAAGTTATTTTTATCTCCCGCAAAGTTCACATTCACTAATATTCTTTGAGGTCACAAACCTTAAGAAAACCTTACCAGCTGCTGCAGTCAATCTTAGCAATAAAGGAACCTATGAGGACAAATAGCATGAATGATACAATTTAGGATACTTCAGATGAAACCCTGCCTTGGTATAGGGCTGAACTGGGGTACCTGTTGAAACAAGGACCCTCACTGTGTGCACTTTTCTGTGTGCCTCTAATGCCCTGCAGCTGAGCCCCTAAATGGACAGTGGGCACTTGCATTGCTGGCAAAGACCAGTCAAAATGCAGAACAGTGACCCCTGGAGCCCAGCAGGACCCCTGGGTGTCCTGCTTTCATTTATTCACCCAGATTAATGCCAGTTGCTGAAGGTCAGGCTAATGGCACCTGGGAGAACCCCCTGCTCTTGTGTGACTATCTTTGGTTTGCAAGCTGTGCCCAGGCTGGCCAGCCACAGCTACTGTGCGGCAGGTCTGTTTGCACTAATACATCACTGCCACAACTTATTAGAAAATAAAAAACAAAACAAAAAATCCTATGGGGACTATTTTTCCTTTAAAGTTTCTTGTGTGCATAGTGGGCACTTGAGAGTTTGTGGCCCATATTGCTTTCCCCCAACCTTCAAGTACTCTGCGTGTCACTGACGAGGCTTAGAAATATGACGATCAGTTAGGAGGGAACAAAGCAAGTGAATGACAGGGAGTTTTGAGTTCAAGTGCTTTTCCCAATCCTGCTGCTCCTTTATGCCTTATCGCTCGCGCACCTCCATCCCCTCGCCCCTCTAACAGGTGCTCAGCGTCTCACCGTTTCAGATGGAACCTGATCAGTATCTCTAACACCTGAGCATGTTAGCAGCCCTCCTATTACACTGTCAGGAACACCCGCTTGTTAAATCTGTACCACTTGTGGGGTGGAAGCTGGTATTCCCTGTTTAGGTTTCAAGCTACAGTGAGCACACACACACACACACACACACACACACACACACACCTGCAACATCAAAGCTCTGGTATTTTGTAGACTTTGATCATCATGAGATAGAAAAAGATATTCTCAGCACCTTTATTATACAGGAAAATAAACCCAGGTGGAGGGTGAGTCAATGATTTGTCTAAGTTATAAAGGGAATCCAAACAAGAGTCCTACAATTCTAGCCTCGGTGTTTAGGCTAGTAGTTTTGTTTCTTTGAGTGAGGACGATTCCAATGGGAAGAATATCCCATGGATGATAAATTACTGTGCATTGGCACCCTTAAGGCAGGACTCTCAAAGTGACAAATCTGCATGTGACCTCTCTGAGAATGAGGACAGGCCTGTGTCTCATAAACGGTACTAGGAGTACTGCTCGTCACAATGGACAGCCAATAGTATAGTATCTTTTGTAACTAAACAAGCCAACTTCTTTCTTATAGAACAGAGATTTTCCTTGTCCTTCTAGATCCTTGATTTCTCAACTTCAGAATTCAGTATTCCTACTTTCTCCCAATTGAAAAGACCCTCTGACTATCTTTCATTTGTGTGACCTCCCCAGAGACCAGGGAGGAGGTGGGTAGACAGGGGCATCACCCTTCATTATCCCAACCTTCATCACTGTGATGAGTACTCTGTGCTCGTAATTTCTGGAGATGAACAAGGGAAGGCAAAGAAAAAGTCCTTTTTGGAGGCAGAAACGATGGGAGAAATATTGTGCTCTGTGAAACAGATAAGCAGAAGAACTGTTTATTCCCTCAGTGGGGGAGGCCCGGCTTGGAGGCAGATAAATCTTTGCTGGTAATACAGTACTTAAACCAGAACTGACACCTTTTTATATCAACTGCAGAGAATTGCTTTTGTGAGGCTCTGATACAAAGGCTGCTGCGGCTCTTTCGTGCATATCAATGGCACCGCAGCCTGTTGCTTATCTCACAGCTGCCTTTTAGGCGGCAGCCTCTGGTCCTGGTGGGACCTCAGAGTCTGAGAAGGGCAGGAGCTGAAGAACAGACCCCACATTCAAGGGGCAGGGAGTGAGGGGCTTGGCCTTTCTACCCTTCTGGGCTACCAGTGGGCTCTAAGTGCACCAACCCCAACCCTGCATTCAGCCTCGACCATGCAAATGGATTGAAAGGACTTTCAACTTAGTTCTTTAGCTAACCACAAGTACTTCCTGGGGATCAATTAGATAATAGCACTGGTGAAGAGAAGAAAAGAAAAACTGCCCCAATATTTTGAGAGGATGTATTTCTTTTTTCTTTTTGAGACGGGGTCTTGCTGTGTCATTCAGGCTGGCTCTGAATCGCTTATGTAGCCCAGGCTGGTCTCAAACCCATGGCAACCCTCAGTCTCCCAAGTGCTGGGAGTACAGGCATGCACCACCATGCTTGGCTGCAAATGTATTTTTAAAACACAAATAAAAATGTATCATTAAGGAACAAATGTTTACATCCCCACCGTGGCCAAATACCCATGAACCTTTAATGTGACTATATTTGGAGAGAGGCTTTCACTGAGGTAATGTCCTTATCACCAGAGTTCATGCTTTGCTTCTCCCTCTCCATCATGTGAGGACAGGATGAAAAGGTGGTCACATTTAAACCAGGAAAAGATCCCTCATCAGCAGCTGAATAGGCTGGCACCTTGCTCTGTGATTTCCCAGTCTCCACAACTGTGAGGAACAAATGTCTGTAATTTAAGCCTCCCACGCTGGGTGTCCTACTAGGGCAGCCCCAGCTGACGAATGTATATTCTCGGCGGAGAATTTTGCTGCGTACTCTGTCCTCCTTCTATGTGATGGGCCATGCTCTTCTTGCCAGCACACATGCTCTGGCCACACAGAGGAAGGTGCTGACTTCACCACGCTGTTCCCGCCCTCATGGACCTGTAGCTCTGATCTTCCTATTTCTCTGCTTGGTTGGAATCTTCCATCCTCCCGTTCTCTTGGCCTGACTCAGCTTTCCACTGGGGCTACTAAGGAATCTGCAGACACAATCGGGGCATGATTGATTCTTAGTGATGCAGCTGCCAAGTTAATCTCTACACAACTCAGTTTTTCTATGGAACAGGCTAGTGGTGTTGGCATCAGATGAATAATATAAATAAGGAGAAGGTTAAATGGTTTAATCTTTACCAGCATAATGGTTGTTTAATAGTAGATGCTCAATAAAAATGATATGCATACATATCATTTTTATGCTCTCTGGAGTGTCCTGTTCACACAAGTGTTGGCAGGCCGCTGGGTTTTCCATGTATGGTCTCTACCAGGCACCTGGCTTCCCCTTCCTGGGCTGTGTCTGCAGTCTCATTTCTCCTTAATTCCTCTGCCCTTGTTGCCCTCTAGGTTTCTCCAGCCTCCAAGGCTGTCTAGCAGAGACAGTCTCTGCCCTTGTGGATTTACTACATTTCTGTAACAAATTCACAAACTGACACTTCACTGCCTACTGCTTCAGGGCAGATGGAAACAGACAGCGATTATGTCCCACAGCAGGGAGGTCTCTTAGCTCGTAGAGCCACAGTTCCGGACTTCACCTGCATCCTTGTCCAACCCTAATTTTCGATGCTCTTTAGGGAAGATCTCTCAGGCCAGCGTCCTGGGGGTCCCTGTTGGTCGTGTCCCATGCTGACCCCAGTACACCTGTCTCACCCCTGATTTCTTGGCCTTCTTCTGTGGCTCCACTCCTCTCCTGGGATGAGCCACTTGTCACATAAAACCTGTGGCTCTGGATCCCCAGAACCACTGGAAACTCATGTCTCCTGCCAATCTATAGCTTCCTTCTCAAGCAGCTGCCACCACACAATGGAATTAACACAAAACACAACTGGACAGAGGCACATTTAATTTACGGTGATTATATTCTCTATTATACAACAAGGTTTTAAGTACTGCAAGCTCCCTGGAGAACAGGAGAAAAAAATAACACATGTGAAAAAGGACCCAGTCCTCTGCAAAATCACATAATGATAGAAGAATCTCAGAAACCAAATATAATTCATGGCATAATAAATAGCATATCTTAAAGTACTTAACATTTTTCAATTTTCTCTTTCATTCCCATAAGGAACTCAGTTTATTTCCAGTGCAGGAAAATATATATATATATATATATATATATATATATATATCTCAACAGTTTTAAATTCTGAGACACAATTAGGACTGGATGGGAGCTCTCAGAGGAGAAGGCTGCAGTGTGAATGCTGGGCACTTTACAACTGGTTGGAACAACAGATTCCAGCCGGTACACACAAGACTCCGCTGGGCCCACACTTCACATCCTTATCCTTACCCAGGGAGATGCTGAACCTCAAATGGAGGTCCAGACACTTCCTGGGACCTGCCTTCTAATTCTCAGGCTGGGGAGCAGGAGGCTAATGCTGCTGGGTACCCCCATCCCACAGTCAGGTCCCCTCTGTGCAGGAGGATCAACTGGAATGTGCAAGGAACAGGAGCTCTGACGCTCTCCAGCCTCGATTCTACTGCTCACAAATCCTGGGACCATCGTGAGCTTCAGTTATCTCATCTATAATTCCAGACACCTCTGAGGATTTGATGAGATGTCACACAGCAGCTAGCTGAGAGCCTGGTGTCTAACAGGAGCTCGGTGGTGATCCTTTCCTTCTTTTCTACTACCTTTCTAGTTTCTGCTTCCTTCCTTCCTGGAATAAATGAAGAGATGATGCTTTTTCTCAAAGAAGGAGTTATGCACAGAAAGCCACCAGGTAGCTCTGGGGAGACCGTGGGACTCTTTGGCAATATTGAAACAGTTGCTGCCAAGCCCTGAAGACATGTACCAGCCCAGAAGTACATGGAGATCTCAGTGCCACTCGAGGGAATCAGAGGCTGGGACTGGGGCTCAGCTCAAGGGGAGGAGCAGAAAGCTCTACCTCCTTTCAGTGGCTTGCTTAGAAAATGTCATTGATAGATTGCTTATAGGAAACTCAATGTGACACTTAGGAACTGAGTCCCTGAGCAGCGGAGCCTGGGCCCTGCCAGATGTACAATCAATCCAAAGATGAATAAGATGCTGCTCCTGCTTGTAGCCAGTGCCTTTCAGACAGTGTCCAGAGACTGGAACATTGCCAGGGAAGGCATGGGGTTCAGGAGTCAGCCCGCCTCTCTGCATGTGCAGGCGACGATTCAGCTACATAAGATGAGCCACACGGGGTTGCTGCAAGCAAAGGTGCTACTCGGCCAAATCCTCCCACCGCATGTTTTTTTCCACTATAGGGGACAGAAACCAAGGGCCTTCCACTATGAGCTAAGTCCATGGCCTTTTCATTTTTATTTTGAGATGGGGTCTTGCTAAGTTGCCTTAGGAGAGATTCCAACTTAAAATCTTCCTGCCTCAGTCTCCCTAAGTGCTAGTATTCCAGGTGTGCATCACTATGCCTGCATTTGTGATGCACTTTGTATGATTTCTTGGGGCTGCCATTAGGGGTCCAGGGGAAAGAGAGACATTTACATCATGCGCTATGTGAAATCACTTTTATACTATTAGAAGCAGTTATGTATCCATTATCAACCTTTCTACAGAAAGTGAGAGAAATAGATTCCAGACATACGTATATTTTATACACTCCAGCACCTGGAGAGTCCAGCACCTAGGGGATAAAACACGATAAGCAATGTGTATAGTAATTAACAGGTGTGGAACATTTTATTACATATTTTATTATGTGATCCTCACACCGAACTTGTAGGGTCAAGCAAAAGATAGCAATTAATGAAAACATAATCTTATGTGTCATTTTAATCTTCATTATTGTGATCTTAATTTTACAAGAGCAATTTGTAAGGCATGTTATCTGCTAGTATCATAAAACCAGGTTTTTGACTTCTTAATCCTGTATGCCCCACAATTCCATTCTGCCTCTTACAATTATATACTAGCAGAGGTGTGGTGATTACAGAGTACTGCTGAAATACCTAGAACTGTGTAGTGTGAATTCCAAAGATCTCACTGATCTCTGGGTTGCATATATAAATGAAAGAGGAAATAAATCATCCTTTCTGCCAGGAAAGCTCCAAGCCCCAAACATTTATTCATCTTAATGAAGTGACATCATAGCTGCACAGATTAACCCTTGCCTTGACCACAGGGAAACTTCACTGTACTTTTCTCTCGTCCTTCTTTTCCTTGTCGCTTTTGCCGGCTTGATGTACTGTGCATTAAAATAAAGCCTAAACATTTCCCTCTGACTGTTAAAGCCTGTTTTACTCCTTCTTGTTGACCAGCGGCTACATTTCCAGTCTTAGTGGAACTCCCCCCACCGCAGTCCTCCTCGCTCTGGGTGTGCATTTGCAGATGGGCCCTGGCTACTGCTCGCATTGGGTCTGTTGCAGCACTAAACTGGAATAGGCTGCACTGCAAGTACACTCCTCACAGTGGGGAAAAGTGAGCCTTGTTCAACTCACCTGCCTTGGGCACAAAGAAACCACTCTAACTGAGTCTCAGAATTTAGTCCTCGTCTCTGACCATCAGATTAATGCTGGGATTTGGGTCCCTCATCTCTGGCAACCTGTTGGAGGAATATAAGTCTGAGGTGGATGAGGCTAGCTGGGTGGAAGCAAGGCTGGAAATGGACAATTCAGGATGAATTTACATGGAAGAAATAGAGTATATCCCAGCTGGTTGGCAGTTTCTGTCTAAGAAATAAATAAACAAAGGAAGATCTCAACATATAAAGCCCATTAGGGTGTCAGAACTGCTTTACTGGTATGATGTCCCCACAAAAGAAGCCAGTTTAGCAGAAAAGGAACTTGGCTGGGGTCAGAGTAGGTCTGCATTCACCTCTGGGTCTCTATGGTTGTACTCTTACATGCCTGGTACACTTTGGGAGTTCAGTACACATTCATAGGTAAAAAGGAAAGGAAAGAGGAAAGAAGTGAGGAGGAAGGAGGGAAGAGGGAAGAGGGAGGGAGAAAGGAAAGAAAAGAAGGAACATCATCTTATGAAGACGTGCAGATGTAAAGTTCCAGATCTGGTAAAGAGCTGCTGATCTGAGAGAAAACCTCACTGAGGAGGACATCACAAAACAGTTTCTTTCTGCACAAACACTAACTGAGGACTGCAGAAAATAAAACCTTTGGGGGGACAAAAGCAATGCAGTTTGTGGCTTCCTTTGCATTTGCATAACAATCACAAAAATTAGGAGGTTATTTGGGAGTGAAGAAAACACACACACAAAAAAGAAAAAAGAAAGAAAGAAAGAAAGAAAGAGAAAAGGAAAGAGGAAGAGAGGGGTAAAGGAAAAGGAAGATGGAGAGAAAGAGATGGTGAAAAAGAAGAGGCAGGTTGGAAGGGGACACAGAGATAAGAAAACATAGAATAGAGAGGAATAAGAAACAGAAAGTGGTTTGGGGGGAAAAGAACAGAGAAAATGTGGTTCAGTTCTGAGAATGCTGTCACTGTGGGTATGTAAGTGTTGTCAGAGAAGAGGAGGGGTCCAGTCTTTGTGCAACTATTATTATATAGTTAAGTCTAATAACAGTAATTCACTGGGAGAGGTCACTGCCTACCTTATGGATGGAATCTGATTAGATGAGACTGTGGCTTGTATTCAAGCTGTGTGACTGGAGGGGACCAGGGTTGCAGGGGAGCCCCTCTAGAAGGAATGAAAGGGATGGAAGATGCACAGACTTGTTCCCCCTGCAGCTTTCCTGAATAGAAGCTGCTCCAAACTCATTCACATTCCATTACGCCCATTTGTAATTCTCCCAGTCATTGCCATGTCTCTCCATTAATTATAGCGATTAGTTTGAGCTATTGTTGATGCTAATTAGACTTTAAGAAATGTGTGTGAAATGCCCACTGGTTGATGTTCCTCCACAAAGTGGAGGAGAAATAGGAGAAATGTCAGGGCTTCATCTGTCCAGAGAAGGAAAGCAGCGAGATGAGAACTGTGTATGAATAACCATGGGAGAAAGACCACCAGCCTCCCCACCCCCCTTTGCTCCCCAGGTGACTCCTCTCTCCCTGGGTTTACACTCTGCTTACTGTTTGCTCTTATTTTCTCATTTCTTTCTTCTGCTGACACTGCAGACATTCCTTTCTCTGAGCATTTGTTTGTGGTATCCTTCCCTCCACCCTCCTCCCACCTCCCTTACAATCCCAAACCCAGGATCTTTATCTAGTTGTTGACTTCATCCCTGCTCTGTTAGCGTTCCATCACTGTGACAATATCTGAGATAATTTTAAAGAGATAGGTTTATTTGAGCTCACAGTTTGGGAGGTATCAGTCTATGGTCAGTTGGCTTTGTTGCGTTTGGGCCTGCAGTAAGGCAGCAGGTCATGGTGGAAGCACGGGTTGAGGAAGCTGCTCATCGCTTGGTGAGAGGATGTGCTGGAGTCCAAATATCCCTTCGGAGAGTGTATCCCCAGTGATCTAACTTATTTCCACTAGGTCCCATCTCATAAATATTCTGCTGCCTCTCAGTAGTGCCAAGGGCTAGGGACTGAGACTTTAGCACATGGACCACTGCATGACATTCCAGATCTGCGCTGTAGCATCCTCCATGGAACCTTCCCTAACTACTCTAATTCCAACCAGCTTCTCTCTTCTTTGCATGCTATCGTCATTTATAGCAGAGTAGTTTTGTTGAGAACATAGGATTGAGAGTTAGCAAGAACCTGCCTGGAGTCCGCCTTTTGCTGTGGCTACTGGTTTAATGTTAGATGAGTGACTTAACTTTGCAGGCCTATTTTTCATCATCTTTACAACATTGAAATAGAAATATTATCTCTAAGAGAATTTGAGAGGAAGACTCATATCTGAAAACACTTCTATCTCATCTTTTTCAATACTGAGAAAATATAGTTTATGCTTAACAAACCCTTGGAGGTTGAAAAACAGAAATTCCAAAGTTTAACCAATGAAGGGCTTTTGGAGAAAATAACTTTGGAAGTGAGAAATGACAGGATGGGGAAAAAATGTAGGCAGTGCAAGATGGGAATTATTATCTCAGAGCTATGGCGAAGTCCAAGAGTAGGTTTCCCTCATTATGGTTATTGTCAACATCTATTTAGGAGACAAGAATCTTCTGATAATTAGAATAAGTCATGTTGGGACCAGAAAGTCTCACCAAAATTTGGCATCTAACAATCACTCAGCTATTGGATTTTCCTGTTTGTTTTGTTTTTGACTCTGAATTCATTCTTGTAAATAGAAAAAGGTTAATAAGAGAAATAAAAACTTCTTTGTAGGTATAATGGGAGAGAGAAATAGTCATTAAAATGATGCTATTTATGAAGTTTCTGATATATTTATGGTCCTAGCATTGTGATGGGTTTTGTGGAGGAAGCGAGAGAAGGAAGGAGTGGCTGAATTTTGGTCCTGAGTTCCCTTGTGTTGCTGAGCTTCAGTTTCTTTGATAAACATCTAATAGGTGTCTACTGGATTTTATCTACTGGGGTAGAAATACTCAAAGTCACATTGGAAATCCTTCTTGGTCTTATAATATCAGGTTTAGAAGAGTTTTACTTCTATAGTGGCTTTTTAGTCATCTTCCTTGTTGCTTGGACAAAGTATCCAACACCCTCAACTTAAAGGAGAAGAGGTGTATTTTGGCTTGTTTCAGTTCATTGTTGGCTGGCACCAAAGAAGGAAGGTATGGCATAGGAGAGTTGCTCATGGATTGATGGTAGACAATCAGAGAATGACAGGTGGAGCTAGCTGTGAAGGGAGACATGACCTCTGGGGGATGCCTATAGTGATCCAAGTCTTATGACCAGACCCTATTCCTCAGTGGCACGTCAGCCATTATGTTCCCATAATTCAATTCCCCAAGTTTCACCTGTGATCACATGAGGCTCTGAGGAGACACCTAGACATAAACCATAACACATAAGGATTGCTCAGGAGGGCAGTGGCTCTTATGGCTCAGTACTCTGTTTAGGCTCTGGTTAAATGGCTTTGCCTCTGAGATCACCAGAGAGTCTGGTCTCAGGGATTCCAAGGAGCCTCCATTCCAGCCATTCTGCACACTGTGAGGTAATATTTCCTAGGCTCATGTCTTATCATCTTGTTAATCACTCCTAATTTGGGTCTTAGAATATCTCTTAGATTTAATCCTTGCAATTGCCCAGCCCAGCTGAACACTAGTGAATTAGTTAAATGTGGTTAGCCCAAACTTTGCTTCTCTTTGACCAGTTTTGCCATCTATTTCACCCTTTCCCAACATCTAATCTCATTAATTAGAGTAAGCACTTAGGAATCAGCATTCTATGCTAAACCCTGGCAATAAAGTGGTTAAACTCATAGGTTTTGGAGTGAGACCAAAGCGACACAACCACCTGTCTCTACCCTTAATGTCTGTGTCTTTGAACTATGTAATGTAAATGTTTTGGGGCTCAGTTTCCTTATTTTTAAAAACAAACTAATGTAGTAACTATCGCATAGTGTTGTTACAAGGATTGATTAAGTTAATGCATGTAAAATTTTTCCAGTGGTACCTAGCACATAATATTAGATAAACCTTTACTATCATCATCATTATTATTTGTAAGGATGCAAAGAAACCAATATGTGAGTCTATAAGTAAAAATTGGTTCTAAATCATTGCAAGTATTATATTAGAAGTCTACATAAGATACACTGAGCTTACTGAGGAGATGTGCAGTATTCCACCTGGAGGGAGGGAAGTGATAGCATAAGGAAAAGATTCAAGAGGAAGCCAGGATCTGACTTTTGAAGGTAAAATAGTGGTCTTCAGTATACAGAGAGGGAGTGATGGTCAGGGAAGGATATGGCCATCAGAGAAAGAAGTAAGAGTAAAAACAGTCTTGGGGCATAAAACCCCAAAGCACTTTGAGAATTGCCCACTGGCTACTATGAATGGAGCTTAATGAATGATGTTGGAATGAAGACTGATGGGGTGAGGAGGAGCATCTATAGAAACTGGGGTAAGGTCAGAACCAAAGGGAGAGGCTTAAATTTCTGTAACAGCATCAGGAAACCACTAACGGAGCCTAATACAAAGTTGATGTCTGCGTTCTGTTCCATCACTCTGAGAATCTCTACTAGAAAGCAGAAGGACAAATGATATCCAAGACTCTTGGGGAAGATAAGAGAAAGCTAAAGGGTGACCTGGGGCAAGGGTGTATCACATATGACAGATGGAAGGCAGGTAAGGAGGGAAGATGAGGATAAGGGAAGAGAGTGACCTTGGTGACACTGACTTGGTAGCCTGTGTGCTGCAAATCACTTAGAAATGGGGAGATGAAGAGTTTTGGAGGACAAAACTAGGTTGTTCTGAACTGGTTAAATCTGAAATGCTATGGGATCTCAGGATGGCAATGTTGAGCAGGGAGTGACTGTGTGAGCTGACTTTACGTTGCTGAGACAATGTGTTCTGATGTACACATTTGAAAGGAGGAAAGGTCTATTTTGGCTACAGTCAGAGGTTTCAGACCATGACTAGTTGATTCCAAGGCAGAAATAGCATGCCAAGAAGGCATAGTGGAAGACAGCCTGCTTTCCTTCCTCAAGGCATCCAGGAAGAAGTGGAAGAGGAGGAGGGGGAAGGAGAGGGCAGGATATAACTTTCAAAGTCACATCCTCAGTGATCTACTTACTTCCTCCAAATGGGCCCTAATTCCCAATAGTCTTTTCAGCTAATAAACTCAACAAAAGGTTAATCGGTTGATGAGGCCAGACCTTCATGAGCCAACCGCCTCTGTAGTTTCTACTTCTGAACATTGTTGCACTGGCAATCAAGCCATCAGTACTTAAGTGAGGACACCATGACAATGATATACTCAGCGTTGACTCCAAAGACTGGTCTTACTTATTTACAGGTAATGATTTTAGGACTCAGTAGCCTATACAGGAGGAGTTGAGACTATAGGAAGGATACAGTTGCACAGGAAGACCATGTGGCTGAATTTTTTAAAAGGCTAAGAATGCACAGTTGGAGAGCACAACCGTTAAGGGGTAGGAACAGAGGAGAAGGTAGACAACAACACAGAAAATAAAAGTTGGTCAGAGAAGCAAAAGAAGATACAACAGGAAGTGCATTTCAGGAGAGAGAGGGAGAGAGGGGGAGGATGAGTCAAATGCCACATAAATAATTCAATAAAAGAACTGAGAAAAAGTTGACCACTGGCCTGGCCTGGTCCCAGGTCCCTGAGATTGTGGCAGATATCTCTGACGGACTTCATTTAGCTGTAGTGTGTGGTCATTATGGGACAATAACAGAGTGAGACTCACTGACTGACAATGAATTTGGGGCATGGAAATCACAATGCTCCTGGCCTTCTCTCTTCCTATCCAAGGGGCACTGACTCCTCTAAGCCTCTGAGATTCTCCCCACTCCCTCTGCAAAGTGCTTGGGAGAAGGTCTGTAACTAAAATCCGGCTTTGAGTTGGGAAGAACACTGGCATAATTTATGAGAGAAGCATAAATGTCAAGCTGCAGCCATTAGTACTGGACAACAACTAAAGTTTGGGAGAGGAAACCCTAATTTTGAATATATGTGGGAAGAGTTTTGTAGACATAGAAGCACTCAACTAGCTTTGTTATTCCTGATGATGCTGTTAATATTGACTGAGCCAAGACAGCCTGCAAAAGAACAGGAATCAGGGGTCCCAAAGAAGGTATAAATTTCTTGTTTCTCAGGACCTCCTCCAATAATTAGACCTCTCCTCTTTGAGGTCTGGTTGTACCAAACCAAGGTGTGAAATTATTTGCCAGTGCCAGAGACGACACTCCCAGGAGAGGTGAATTGTGCACAAGGGTTGGAGAGAAAACCGACTGAAATGCAAGCCAAATGTCTGACTTGTCTGCAGCATTCCCAGCTGCTGAGCAAATCCAATACACCAGTCTGTCTTCATACAACATCTTTCTTATTAATAATGTAAGCATGATGGAGGCTGCTATTGATCTTCGATACCTAAATCTTACTTCTCTATGAATAAAAAATGTAATAAGATCTCAGAAATAAGCTAAAGACCACTGCCTGCGTTTAAATGACAGGGATAAATTACAGTACACAGCAAAGGACTGAAAAATGTTAATGGATGGCTGTCCCAGCCTGCTTACCAGCTGGCTTAGGGCAGCTCAGAACCCGAGAGATCAGAGAGCCAGCAAGAAGATCAGTGACCCCTTACCCTCTGTGGCCTGCAGGACAGCACTGTGTCTATCACTGTCACAGGTCTGCCATGGTAACTGTCAAGCGTCTTTGGCTTGACATACTTTCCAACTCCCAGTTTTATTGGCAGAGTGTGTTACATGGGGAGCGATAGGATTATAGCTTTTCTACTTTAGGTAGGATTTAAGATGTTATATAAAATTAAGTATGATATAAAATGGGGAAATTAAACAGTAAAATATCAAAGGGAACAGTGAAATAGACATTTCCAAGTACCTAAGATATGTTGTCTAATCTAGCTGGCAGTGACTTTAGCTCTAAGTTTCATGGCATTAAAAAAAAAAAAGAAAAAAGACTGTCTCTCTGTGCTCTAAACTATTTTCTCTCTAACTCTTTAGTGTTCTCTGTTTCCTTCCTCAGCATCGGTGTAGCCTAATCCGCAGTTTAGGTGCATCAGCTGGCTTTGTTGGTGGGAGAGGGGTTTTGGCAATAGAGGAATGCAATGATTATAATGAAGACACTTTTCAGCAGAGCAGTGGTTGAAACTTTTTGAGTGTCATCACTGTTTCCATAGATAAAAGCACTAATTTAAAGTATTGTGACATTTTCTCTTCTGTTTTCACATTTTCCCCCTGATACCCTGTCCTAGGAGAGTGACCATTACCCCCCACCCTTGCCTGCCTTTTGATTCTGGGAGAATGACGTCATTTCCACTGTTGGTAGGTGCTCTGGATATGTTAGGTTTTTCCACTTGCAAACTAAAATCGCATGCTCCTCTTTCCAGATTGTCTTTCTCCGTCTCCCTATGCCTCCACCCCTTCTGTGTCCCTTGTTCTTGACTCACTCACTCCTTTAAAGATCCTCATCTATAGGACTCACTCCTTTAGCTACCCCTTGTCACCCTCTCCTTTCCCTGACCAGATCAATTTATCTGCCTTCATTTCCGCTATTGTCACTAGGAAAAAGAGCAGGGAAGCAGGAAGATCTGTTGTTCTGTACTCATAAGTGCCGGCATCTTTAAGCAGCTTTATGATCTTGGGTGAGTCACTTCTCTTCCATCCTGGTCAGGAGACAGAAGACTGCAGACTAGACATCTCTAAGGCTCTTCCCAGCTCTGAGAAACATGCTTTTGTCATTATCATTTCCCTAAAATTGCTCTTTTAAAGGTTACAATTATTTTCTAATTGCAAATCCAATTACTTTTCTAAGTGATCAACCTACTTGACCTTTGGGGCAACATTTCATTATTGATTTAGTTTTCCCTTCCTGGCACTCAGCTCTCTTGCTTGCTTAGGAATTCTCATCTGACACTCTACTGATATCCTGTTCTCTTTTCCACATCACCATATATAAAAAAATACACTATTACAGAATATCAGAAACCAAGAATAAAACAAGGAAAAACAGAAGTGTTAGAATCCATGTCCTCAAGAGCTGGCATTCATAGGTGAGTGAATCAGAAATTGTAACATTAATTTGTCTTTTGTGAATTAAAGTTATTCAAGTACTTGAAGAAATAAAAGATAAGGAATAAAGTGATTAAAAATAATTGTTTTTAAAATAGTTGTTTTAAACAATGATGATTGTTTTAAAAACAGAATTCCCAGTGAGCAATGAAATGAAGTAAATATAGAATTATCTGCTTTTGTTATAAAATGTAAAATGCTATAAAGTATAAAATGTACAAATGTCAAAAAGTCTATCCTTATAAAAGTCTATTCCTATATTCATATATATTCAATTTCATTATTAATAATGATAGGAAGAAAAACTCATTCAGTTATATTAAGCACTGCAATTACATAGCCCAAGTGTAGTGTTCTCAGGCAAGTTATGACAATGAGAAAAATAGAAAAAAATCAAAAAGAACTCCAAGAAAGCAAGTACATAAAGCACAAATTTCATAATGGAAGATAGGCAAAATAATTACTAGCAATCAAGGATTTACACTAGAGGTAACAAAAATACAGTGACTGCTTACATAAAAAAATTGATTACAATAATAGACACATTGTCATTAATGTTCTTCAAAATGCTCAGAATGCACCCTGTCTCAAGCACTCTTATTATTTTTCTTGGCAATGTGTCTTTTATTGTAGCAACTTTTTAAAATTTAAATGTTCGTCATATTCTTCGATCATCTCTTGTATGTAAAACAAAAAATCACAAAACTTGTAGAATAAAACATAGGGAGAAACTGTTGAGACCTAGAAATTCTTTGATATGGAAAGTTGTTAGATATGATACCAGGAAAGATCCATAAAAATTAGTAAATTGTACTTTCTTAGATTAAAAGCTTTGGTCTGTGAAAAGTCTTATGAAGAAAATGAAAAGCCAAGGTGAAGTCTGGGAGAAAATATTATAAAACCATTCTTTTTATAATGGGCTTTTACCTAGACTGCACTAGGAGGGCTCAAATTCAACAATAAAAGACCTGGTGCAGCAGAGATATGGATGCAATTAAGCATGTGAAAAAATGCTGCAACACCATGAACCATTATTGAAATAGAAATCAAACCACAAGGCATTACTACACACCTATTGGAATGACTAAAATATAAAATAAAAAGAAGGAGGTCAAAATCTGGAAGGAGTATGGAAAAAGTAGATGGGATGGGGATTGCTGGTGGGAATGCAACATGGTGTACTCTGGAAGACAGCTTGGTAAGTGCTTATAAAACTCCAGATGCACTTATTATACAATGCAGCAATTATACTCTTTGCTGTTTATCTCAGAGAAATGAAAACTTACACACAAAAACTGTGCATAAATATGCATAGCAGCTTTATTTATTGGGTACCTCAAACCACAAGCAATACAAATGTCCTTCCATAAGTGAATGAACACTATTGATCAATAAGAAGAAACAAACTAACAGTGCATGAAAAAATTTGAATGGATTTTACAAGTATTATCCCTGGTGAAAGAAGAGAGGATGAAGGGAGAGGAGGAAATTGGGGGAAAAAAAGAGGAATCAAAATATATCATATATGGGTACAAATTTCCTATGATGAATATGATCATTACATATACCTAAATTGTACCAATAAACTTAATAAAAAAGAAGTCACTCTCAAAAGGTTGCATGATATGCGATTTTATTTATATGTAATTCAGGGTTTATTACTAGATGTCTTCCCAGGCCTCATGCAGTCAGGAAGGCAGATGTATCTAGCATTTGTGATTGGCTCATTGTCTAGTGCTGGGATTGGTGACGTGAATGCTGCACCCGCCCATGGGTGAATAACTGGCATACAATATAGGGGAGGGAAGGACGTGCGGTTTTCCCTATTTTGCCGTTTTATTCTTCTTGCTTCTGGCCACCATGAATGGCTGCCCCTCAGCCACACCACCCTGCCTTGGAGCCAGCTAAGCATGGACTGAAACCTCCAAAAACTGTAGGCTAAGTAAACCTTTTCTTCTCTAAGTTTGGAGGTCCAGTATTTTGTCTCAGCAATGAGAGAAAAGTAACAAAGACACACTGATAGACTGGGTCATTGGGAGTGACCGGATCACTGGAACAAGCTGATTGAATTAGCACAGATGTGGGTGTGGATGAGGGACTTACTGAAGGGGAAAGACCCACTCTGGGTGTGGATGGCACCAACCAGTAGGCTTGCAGCCTGGATGGAATAAAAGTGGAAATAAGGAAATATTACTGCTTCCTGCCTGCCCTGCCTTGAGCTCTTTCTCCTCTGCCATGCAACCCTACTCTGAAGCAGGCTGACTATCAACTGAAACCTCTACAAACTGTGAGCTACAACAAACCTCTCCTTCTTTAAACTTCAAACTTATAAAACTCCAGATGCACTTATTATAGAACTCAGCAATTGTACTCTTTAACTTTAACTTGTATGCACTGAGTATTTTGTCCCAGCAAAGAGAAAGTAAGACATGTAACATCTTGAGGATGACAAAACTACAGAGATGGAAGACAGATTAATGCTACCAGAGACAAGGGCAGTCTTGGGCGCTGGGGTTTGACTCAGGTGGGTAGCATGAGGAAGTCCTTTTATGGTGATGATACAGTTCTGCATGTTGATCACAGTTTTGCAAATCTATGCATGGGATCAAATTGCACAGAATTATGTACAGCATGTATGTGTGTACATTCAGCCACATGTGAAAGCGAGTGAATATAGAAACTAGTGAAATTTCTACTGGGCATGGTGGCAGATGCCTGTGATCCCACTACTTGGGAGGCTGAGGCAGGAGGATCACTGCAAGTTCAAAACCAGCCTAAACTAACAAGGCCCTGTTAGAAGCAGAAAGAAAGAAAGAAAGAAAGAAAGAAGAAAGAAAGAAAGAAAGAAAGAAAGAAAGAAAGAAAGAAAGAGAAAGAAAGAGAGGAAGGAAGGAAGGAAGGAAGGCAGGCAGGCAGGCACTGGTAAAATTTGAATGAGCTTTGTATTTTAATCAGTAGCATTGTGCCAAAATCTTTTCCCTGGCTTTGGCTGTCCTACTGTTATAGAATTTATCAGCATGGGAGCAAACAGGATAAAAAAATTAAAGGGTCTTCTTATGAGTTAATAATAATTTCAGAATTTTTTAAAAAGTTAAAAATAAATAAATTGCTTGTATTTTCTTGCTTTTATAATTGTAGGGTCCAAGGACAATGATACTTCCAGTAGTAACTAGCATACACTGTGTCCGGACTTTGCATTCTAATACCATTCTCCTCTAAAAGGAATCAGGGGTCTTTGGAGAAATGATTGTGTTTAGGATTGAGGAAGAAAATAGACCAGATGAGACTAGACTATCTTATAATGCCAGGAAGTAAGAAAATGCTAAGTTACCTAAGAAACAAGACAGTGAAGGACCTTGTCAAAGGGATACAGAAACCCATTGAAAAGGTCTAAATGGATAAAGCTACAAAAATCAGAGAATTAAAATCAATAAATTTGATTGGAATTGAAATATAAAACAAATTCTAGTATAAATAAATGGTTAAATAAATAAATAAATAAAGGAAGTCAGCTTTAAAAAAGAATCTCAAACCATTAAATTATGTCGATTGCCCTTAGGATATGAAGTATTGCCTTTTCCTTGTTTAAAATGTGGGCTACACATTGAGATTTACGGTGTGGAAAGAGATACAAAGGAGTAAATTTAGGATGGGAAAGGCTGTCAAATGCTATCTAGGGTGAAATTAAAAACATCTGTACTATGTTTGCAACTTGTTTACAAACCCAAAACTAATTTAAAATAAAATGTTTATATAAAATGTTTAGATATATATTCACATTGAAATGGACTCTTAGATTGCTAAGAACAAAACACAAAGTCATTCAGCCCAATTATGAACATTTATACAATAAAACTGAAAATAAATTACATGAAAATTTTAGAAAAACCTAAGTGTAATGCTACATCAAGGCAACACAAATGAGAAAGAGGTATTATTAATAACAGCAAAGGAGAATTCAAGACAAAAGCAGTTAGCAGGTTAATGAAGTTATTCTTCATGATAGAGATATAATAGTCATTAATGTTTCTGTTGTAAATATCATAAAAATGACTCCAGAATACATGAATAATTGCATTACACAAAGAAGGTAGCTTTAATATAGCACTCTGGGCCTTTGATAGATCAAACTGACTCAGATAAATGAGAAAAGTGATGACTAAATAACATAACAAGCAAGATTAATTTTACATAACAAAATACGTAACCTAAGGGAACACATTTTTTTCAAATAACCATGACATGTTTATAAAGGCTTGATCATATCCAAGGTCACAAAGAAAACTTAATGAATACTAAAAAATAGATTTTTCTGACAATCTTTAAAAATTACCAAATAAAATAAAGGTAAACTCAAACCTCAGTTGCTTTTTTAAAGTGAGGATAAATAAAACTAAATAAGACTTCAAGAATTAAGAAACTTGGATAGCGAAAATCAACCAAAGAAGAAACAGTTAAGGATAGTAATGGTAGAACAAGAATTAATGCATTAGCAAATGAAAAACAACAGAAATTTGAAATAAAAAGCCAATATTCATTTTTAAATATCTGACAAATAGCTGGCAAGTCTAATATACAGCAAGAAAAATGAGATTAAATACAAAAATACTTAAGATTGATGATGTGTGATCAAAATATAGGATGAGTGATTACTTTAAAAATGCATCGTAAAACATATTGCTGTTAGTAACCCCAAAGATACTTCTTTGCACTTTACATATACCTATTCCATTATTTTTGCTGCTTTTTGAAGCACTTCTAGTAGTCCTTTTTCTTGATTGTCTTTATGAGGTGAGATAAAAAATATTGTGGTTGCTGCTGTCAAGTGGCATCCAGCGGAAATGTAGACAGGTAAAGAGTTTACAGTGAGTCCTCATCCACCTTATTAACCAGGCTGGGCTTGTTTGATTTCTTACTCTTCCCCCAAATCAAAATAATCCTGAAGGGTAAACGTTTAAACCCTGAAGGGTAAATGTTTAAATCTATCCAGGAAACTGAGGCAGCCTTGACAGTGCAACTAATAAATGGTGAGACAGCTGTGTTTGAGGTGAGGGGGAGTATTTTGAGGGAGATTAATGGCAATATGTCTTTTACTACAGTAATTTCTTAAAATTGAAACATTCAGTGTATTTCTCAATCACACCTTGTGTCATGAAAATCTAATTTCTTAAATCTCAGAATACACAATTTTCAAATTTGTTATTTAATTAGAAAATCATAATGAATTGGATGACTTTCTGATAAAGTACACTTGACCAAAATGAGCTCTGAAGGAAAATACAACTTTTTAATCTGAGCATAATGAAAGAGTAAATTTAAATTACTTTCAGAAATTATCTTTTGGTCTCATATAGGAACAAATTTTTTCATGACTCCTTTCTCCTTATTTTCTTCTCGTTCTGAACTAGAGGGAATTCGCCCACACTGAGCTCACGTCCCATCAGCCGAAGCTCCGTCTTCTGTTGGAAGTACTTGAGCTCTTCTCCAAAGCTAGATTATTTTAGCACAAAATGTGGAATGTGCCCCATCTGCTCAGGATTTCACGTCATTGTAACATCAGTTACAACTGCAAGGGTTTTCAAAGACATAGTGGAGAAGGACCTTCAACTTTATGTGAGGACAGAGCTATGGTTTGTATTCAATAGATAAGTCTTCTCCCTGATTGGGATCTTATTTTATCCCAGTTTAGAAAAGTTATTCTTATCTCTGATGTATGCGGGCTGGGTGGATTATGGATGGGTGGGAATCAGAAAAGAAAGCTGAAGGTGTACAAACACAGGAAGGTAGAAACTCACACAGGCAGGATGTGAAGTCATTATTGGGCAATAAAGCAAGACAAAATGAGACAGGTGGAAAGAATCTTCATGTATCCTATTCCAAATATGTAATTTCAGTCTGTTGTTTAATTTCTAGGCATTGTGCAATGAAGGACAGAGACTGAGGAATATCTCAGGTCAGCAAAAAGATCTTGTAAAGATAATTAAATACAGAGACTCAGATCAATGTAACAGGAAGAACGCAAACATCAGAAGAAATTAGAAGGAGAAAGGGTTTTATGGGGTAGAGATTTTCTCTCAGGTGTATATTGATAAATATTTTTTATGATTCCTTAAATGAATAATTTAAAATTTATATCAGAACATGTCCAACATCAGAACGTACAGACATCACCTGTAGAGCATATTTGATTTGATTTATGTCATTTTGTTAAATAAATGGTAGGATGATACATGCATAGATCTTATAGAAGAGCTTGAGTTGAGTCATTCTCCAATGATCATTTTATTAAATAGTTAGTATCCAGGGTACCAAACGAGTCTTCCAAGTACTGCTATTGATCATGAACTTCACTGATTTTACCCCTGTGTTTCCAAGAACTGCAGTCATAATACACACTCATTTCAAAAAAGGACCAAAATCAAGGTTAATCTGTCTGACAGTGCCACTAATTCAAAGACAGCCTTTCTTTCCACTGTATCACAGGCAAGGCAGTTGACCAAGTCCCTCTCCTTCGCCTCTTCTTTAACTTACAGAAAGGCTGTCTTTCTCAGCATACCCTGCAGCGAAGTTGAGGCATGTGGCTCCTTATTGAGCCTTATTGTGAGTGGTGTGAGTTTCTCTGGGCCAAAGGATGAAAGAGCGGTGAGTTTCCCACCTGTTCTCTCTTCCCTCACTCTCTGGATCATGGAAACATCACATCACAGGTGGCAGAACTGTGCTAAGGAAACAGCCTGCATCCTAAGCCATTATTTGAATGGAGTTGGCTTGGAGAGATGCAGGCATCTCTTTGAGAAAAAAACTTGGGTGCAAGGGTTAAGTCACTGAGATTTTTTGATTTAATCCTGGACCCGTAATTAGCCTCAGACCTTGACCAAGACCTTTGTCTCCAAGCTGAGTGCTGTGCCTCATTTATTTCTCAATAGTCAATATTATTTTTCATTAAAAATACAATTCTATACTTTAAGACAATTTATTATTGCTATCAAGGTAGGATTTTTTAATCATTTCACTGTTGCTTTTTGATTGCTTTGTACTTCAATTGTACTATTATCCCTAAAACCTATCTCATTAGTCACAGTTGTCTGGGGGCTGGAGGTGGTCAGTCAATATATATTCAGATGTATTTCCTGTCTTAGAACCTCAAATGTTCTTTCGCCAGATACCTACTTGACTAATTCTTCACCTTTGATTCTTTGCTAAAATTTTTCCATCTCAATGAAGTCTATACTGGCGATGCTAATTTAGTCTACCATGACACATACACACTTACAATCCAAATGCTTCTCTTATACTTTATTTTTAATTTTTTCTGCAGTAAAGTTTATCTTTTTATAGTATATAATTTACTCTTTAAACTATAATTATTTCCAATCTTGTATCTGTTTCTGTTGGAATAGTAAATTTCACCAAGGATAAAGATTTTCATTTGTTTCATTCATTGTTCAAAAAGTACCTCACATCAACTAGTCATTCAACAAATATTTTCTGAATTAAAAAAATATACTCAGAACAAGGCCTGATGCTGAACACTGTGAGAGATACACAGATTCACAGGATTCCATTTTGTACTTAAAATGTAAAATCCTAGAAAAAAAATAAATGAAGCCCAAGATCACTACAATAGTAAGCATAAGCTGTAGTGTTATTCAGCTATAAAATAAAAATGAAAAACTTTAAAGAATGAAAATCCAGTCATTTGTGGCAATATGGCCACAACTGGAGGACATTATGTTAAGTGAAATAGGCACAGAAAGGCAAATAGCCCATGTTCTCACTTATATGTGGAAGTCAAAAAAGATGCTCTTATAGTGGGAGACAATAAGACATTGGTTGGCAGAGATGGGGATGAAATTTGACGATGGTTAACATGTACGTACAGGAGTGCAGTTCCATAGAAGGAATAATTTCCAGTGTTGCATAGTATGGCCAGCTAAGTATGATTGACAGCATTCAATTTACATTTCAAATTATGTAGCAGAGAGGATATTAAGTGTTGTTAGCACAAACAAATGATAAATGTTTGAGGTGATAGATTTATAAATTATCCTTAGCTGATAACAGATTCTGTACGCATATTGAAATATCACACTAACTGTCTTAATTACTTTTTACTCGTTGCTGAGACAAAATACTTGATGCCCACAGTTGGGAAAGGAAAGGTTTATTTCTTACAGTTTTTGGAGGTTTCATTCCATACTCAGTTGGCTCCAAGGCAGGGTGGCATGGCGGGCCACATTTCATGGTGGCTGCAAACAGCAAGCGGAAACCAGCAACAGAGAGAGACACGCCTTCTTCCTGCCATTACATCACATCCTGGCTCCACCCCTAGGCAGGTGTAGCACTCACACCCCCAATCCAAGTGCTAGACAATGAACCAATCACAAATGCATAATGCAAAGGCATGAGGCTTGGGGGCCACTGACATAAACCATAACACTAATCAAATAAATATGTAGTTATTATGTATCAATAAAATTTTAAAAATCAAATAAAATATAGCAGGTGCAGAAGATGAAAAGATTATTGCCATTCTGATAATATAGGTGTGTGTGTGGTGTATTTGTTAATATCCCAAGGAGCATTTTCCCTGTCAGTTTTCCCCTATTCTTTCTGAGCTTGTTAAATTTCTAGATTCAGGCCACAGTTAAATGGTATAGTCATGCCATGACACTCGAGATTAGCAAATTACAAATACTCCCCAGCAGTGGAAAATTGCATAGAACAACAGGCTCGCGAGGCTCATGGTTGAGTCCACGCTAAGAACCTCCTTGAGAATGTTGCTCGTTACACTGTAACACACCTGCTCTGCGAGGACCCTGGGGAGAAATACATGGAAGGCTTAAGCGTCATGAATAGCTTTGAGTCTGCTGAACAATTGGTCTGTTTTTGTCACAGGAACAGTATGAATTGCATAATTAATTAGGTTTTCCTTTTCAAATGGTGCACTGGAAGCTTTGAGCCAAATTTGTGATTCATCTGTGCAGAAGCATGATCCTTTACGGCTTCTAGCTTAACATACTGCTTTCTTCACGCCCCCTTTCATTTTCTGTCTCTACCTCTGTTTTTGCGTTTTTCTTCCTTGCCTTCTTTTAAAGCATGTTTACCTATTTTATATCCCTATAAGCTGCTTCAAATCCTTTTTGAAAGTAGTTAGGGGAAACATAAAGAAAGCAGGGATTATGTATCTCTTGCAGGCAGAGCACTGTGTTGGGTGCATGGAAGGGTGGATGAAGAAAGAAAAAAAGTTAAGCAATAAGTGAGTAAGAAAGAAAGAAAGAGAAATAACGAGATAATAAAAACCCGAACTAGCCCCTACCCTCAAGGAACTTAAGGAGTGATGGCCCAGAACTCTGTGCACAGCTTTACTGCACATCGATTTCTCCCCTCTCTGAACTCCAACAGCACTTAAGAGTCAATAACACCCGATTTAGCACTTGATGATATACTGCACGGTACTGTCTGCTTATTGTTTTATGTGGCTAAGTGTTACCTTTTGGGCAGGGACCTTGTGTTAACTTCTCCTGTCTTCTCAGAGTGAGAAGTGCAGTGGTTCAGTGGACTGATTGATCAAGAAACCATTCATCCTCCCAGAAGTTCAGTCCAGACCCCTTTGAATACATTGTCCTAGCGCAGCTAACCCCCTTGGACCTGCTAGTCACGCAGCCACACTGACGGCCTGATTTATCCTTGCTGTGTGTAAAGATCTTTGAGAAGTAGACATATAGTTCTACGTGCCAGGTTTGTGTCTTAATGTATTGCTGCAGGGGGAATTGAAATTGTGTAATATTAATTAATAATTAACTCTTGCATTTGGCAGGGATTTGCTGATTGCCTGATCTGTGTCAGATGCTGTAGTTTATTTTTTTAATGTATCAGTAAAAAAAAATCTCCTACTCTGATGGTGTTTATAAGTAGGCAGTGTATGGTATTGGAGGTGGGAAGGATATCAAACATGAGACATAAAAATAGACAAATTGCCACAGTGCATTAGAAAGAGGTAAGTGCTAGAAAAAATAGAAAGACATAAGGAAGAAAGGGCATTGGACGTGTGGCAGGAGGGCAGAGATTGAGACTGTACATACAATCACTGATGAAGGTCTCTTTGAGAAGAAGCATCTGAGCAAAGACTGAAAAGAAGTGAGGGACTGACACATATCACGTCTGCCTTAAATAGAGCATGTACAAAGCTCCGATGCAGAAACAAGCTGAGAGGACTCAAGAAGGAACAAGAAGGCCAGAATGATTAGAATAGAGAGAGCAAGGGAAAGGACAGCAAGAAATGCAATCAGAGCGTTATCAGGGATTTGACTCAGGAATGGCTCTGGAAGACAGTGCAAGTTTACTCCTAGTAGGATAAGAAGCCATTGGGGGAAAATGAGCAGTAGGTTGAAAATTGTTTTGGAGGTGGTTATTCTTCTTCTCTGCTGATATTACATACACATAACAGGGGCAATGGTGGAAGCCGCTAGAAATCTGTGGGACCTATGTGAGCAGACCCGATGGCAATCAGATTGGGCACAGGTGCTGTAAAAGTGGTGGCCAATGGCCAGATTCTAGAAATGATTTAAAAAGTGGGATAGACCATATTTTCCAATGGTTTGGTTAGAGAGTGTGAGAGTGGAGACAAGGGTGGTTCTGCATGAGCTAAAGAATGGAATTGTCATTCATGGAGCTGGACAAGACTGGGAGCTACAGATTTCAGAGAAACAGGGCTTAGTTTTGGACACAGTGATTTTCCCATGTCTGTTAGTGTTTCCAGTGGGGCCTGGTCTGCTGCTGTTTGCTAGTCAGCTAGTTAAATGCTAGCATAAGCGATGGGTTCGGAAAGAAAGGCAAACTCAGGAGCCATTGGAATACTGAGCCAATTTAAAGCCTTAAGACTGTAGGATGCAAATGATTAGAGCAGACAGGGAGGCGAAGAAGCTAAGACATGAACCCTGTGACCTGACATCGTCAGTAGGTGGAAGGGAAAAGAAGGGATCACCAATAGAGCCTGAGATGGTATGTTCAATGAGGCAGAAAGAAAATCAGGCAAGAGTGATGTCTTGTAAAAGCAGTAAAGAAAATGTATAAATAAGGAAGGTGTTATTCACTGGGTCGTAGCCCACTGAAGGGTCAATTTAGATAAAGATAGAATTGATTGAGATGCAGAAGCCATTGGTGACCTTGATAAGAACAGTTTCAGCGGACTGAGATGGCCGAGGGATTGACAGGAGTGAATGTAGGAGAGGATGGGAAAGGGGAAATTGAAGACAATAAGTAGAGATAACACTTCCAAGGGTTTGCTTGCAAAGGGTAGAAAAAAATAGCTCATTGGGAAAGTCAGGATCATAAGATTTTTTTTTTCATTTTTAGATGAGAGAAATAGCAATGGAGCAATATGTTTTTTTGCATGTTGATAGAACTATTTTAGAAGAAAATGGAAAAATCGATGGTGCAAGGGGGTTGCAGAATTGTGGAAGTAATGTTCTTGAATATGGAAGAGAAGAAAGGCATCACATGCTGAGCCTGGCTTCAGGAGGGGAGAGATCTTGGTAGGAGGAAGAACTGTGGAGTAGGCGAAGGCAGATGAATGTCCTGGAATAATAACAACCACTTCTTATTGCACTCCCAAAGTTCAGGTGCTGGAACATTAGCTCTCAGCACAGAGGTGTCAGGAGGGAGGGTCATTCAGGGGTGATAAGGTTGTTAAGGGACATTGCTACCTTTATTGAAGACTGAATTGATCACTGCACATGGCAGTTGTTATAAATCAAGGTGACCCTAGAGTTTTCTGTCTTCCATGTGTGGCCACTTGCCCTTCTGCTTTTCACCGGGTCACTCTGCCATGGGAGGCCTTCACCTGATGTCGGTACTGTGCTCTTTGATTTCCAGTTGCTAGCACAAATAAACCTTTGCTTATAAGCTACCCAGCCTTAGATAGTCTGTTATAGCAAGGGAAAATGGATGAAGACAGCACTTAATGTATATAAGAAACCTAAAAAATCCCCATGAGAGAGTTGTCATCCTCTATAGCCCCTTTACTGGTGAGGAAACTGAAGCCAACGTAGTGTGAAGATCTCGCTCAAAATCACAGCACAACTGGCAGCTGGTAAGGTCGTGAGACCAGGATCCAAGTGCGTGTTTTCGACTCCAGAGCCCACAGTGGTAATCACTGCTCTCGGCTGCCTCTGAGGGGGTGGGCCCACCATCATTCAGGCTGGGATCTCAGGAGAGTAAATAGGTGTCAGTGTCCAGCAGGTCCCAGGGGTGGGATGGCCTTCAAGAGGACTGAAGACAGCTGTTGGTCATCCCTGATGTCTTACTACCTAGTTGCTGGGTTCCAAGGAAGCACAAAAGAAAAGTACAAGGAAAAGCCTTCCCCAAGGATGTCACCAGCACTTAATATGCCCTTGGAAGAATGGAAAACACAGGAACTTGTCTAGAGTCAATCAAATAGATGACAGCTAGAACCAGAGGGAGATCTATCACCTGGCTTCTGATACGAGGCCTAGCGTCATCTTGAATGCAGACCTGAATGTGGCACAGAACCCGGGTGTGGGTTATCCTACCCATTGTATCCTTCTCCCAGGGGTGGTTTTCCATAGGAGAAAAGTGTTACAGATGACAAAGGCTGGTACATTCTCTCTTGAACCAGGGAAGCTCTCCGGGGTGACCCTGCTAGGATCCTCTGGCCATCACTATTAGTTGGGATCTTACTGCTTCATCAGACAGTTCATTCCATTGTTAGACAACTTCAGTCATTAGGATGTTGCCCTATATTGCTCTAATCCACTACCTTTTATCCTCACTCATGGCTGTTGTGATATAATTCCCCGGCTGAGGAAGTTAGACTTCTGAGCATGTGAGGTAGTTCATCCTAAAGAGCTTCTACAAGGACAGAGAAATAAAACAATGTTTATTTCCATAAGCTTCTAACTTTTCATGTGGGCATAAGATCAAGAACAGGTAACCACCAAGAGGTCTCTGCTTGATAGGGCACAGGACGGCTGGGCTTTTTGACCTTCTGGTGAGGCATAGAGAGACTAGTGTGACTCCTGACTGTATCTGAGTGTTCTGTAACTCAGACTTCCTGGCTTCCTTCCTTCAGAGAGGCCTGCACTGCCATGATTCTCCTAGCAATGCTTATCTGGGAGACGGTGGGCTGAAAGGTCCTCACCCTCCCTCTTCCACCCTACCAGATCTCTGACTCATGGTGAGCAGTCTGTGTTTATACTGCCCCACCCTGGGGGGAGCCCTGACTTTATCACCTATCAAAACAAGTGCACAGCTTGAGAGAGACGCTGTCAACTCTGAAATGCCATCTTTCTCGCAGAAAGAAGGAAATCTGTGAGGTGCCAGGGGCTATGGGGGTGAACGGTCCAGAGGTCACTTGTGCTATTCCTGCCTTGTCACAGAATTGAGAGGTGATAGGCCACTATATAAAACTCCACAGAAATAGGCTGCCACATTGGGAATCAGGCGTCCCTATAAAGGCCTCTTGCTGTATTAGGTGAAAAAGAAATGCATTTCTATTTTTATTTCCTGAAATCTCTAAACTGCCTCCATCCACTGTAATATTTTTTTGTCCTGGCGATAACTCTGTAAATTAATAGGACTTTCTGTTTCAGATTCTTTTGGTACACATGTGGAATTTTGCCTTCCAAGGGGCGCAGGGTAGAGAAGAAACTCGAAAGTTCTGCCCTACTGGCTGCTGCACGTCTGCTGATGCCCAAGGGCCCACCCCAGATTCGGCAGCAGAGAATCAAGCCCTGACAGGAGACAGCTGCAAATAGCTGGGCTAAGGCGGGCTGAAGGCTGACACTGCTGCCTTTGGAAAGGAGAGGAAAGCATGAGATACGTTGACATAAAAATGGGCTAAGAGCATCTTCATCATGGCCCATCTTATACTGTAGTCAGTGAAAAAATTTCCAAGCTAGCGAACCCTTCTGTCCCTTTGAAAAGAGGCCAGGATTTATTTATCACCCTTGATCCTACCACTCCGAATATATCTGGCTGACAGTAATAAAGCTACTTCTTTGGTGCTTCCTACTGGGTGACTAATCACCAGGAAGAAACTAAATCTATAATAAATACCTACTATATCCCTAGTATCATGCTTAGCACTTTGACATATGTGAAACCATTTGCTCCTCCTTTCTGTTAAAAACAAGGTATTATTAAATCTTATGGATATAGAAATTAGAGCTCAGAAAAGTATCAGAACAGGGCTGAGGTCTAGTTGATTTAAGGTTTATGGTACAATATCCTAGATTAAAATATAAAGCTTTATTACTCCCATATGCATCTAATTTTACTATGATAAATTCTAGAGAATTGTCTTGATTCTTCTTTGGATTTTGATTGTAATACACATTTTTGAGTAAGTGGGCCTTGAGTTGTTTGCTTTTAATAGGTATAGCTGGTCTTAGGAGTTGTTGGATGCTCTTTTCTATAGAGTCAGAGCCACTTTGTAGAGGGTACATGAGACAGTGGGTACATGAGAGGTACATGACAGAGGGTACATGAGAGAGCAATAAATGCTCACACAGACACAGTGGACCTAAACTTTGTTTAGAGCTCAACTGAGTGGGAATGCATTAGGTACTTAGTGGTCCAGTCTTCAATTATGGGAGACTTCACTGTAGACATAATCTCCTTCCTTAAGCAATTTAGAAATTTCTCAAAAAGACACAAGATTCAGCTGCCCAAGTATACCTATCAGTGGAGGTAAGTTACAACAGAGGCTCAGCAAGAGCTACAGGAAGTCAAAGGTCAGAGGAATTAGAGATGCACAGCTGCGGTGTTCATGGAACATTCCAGACAAGAGGAGAGGGAAGCTCAGTGTGAGCCTGAAAGCACACAGTGTTTGTCCTTGGGAATTAAAAAATAGAGAGAGCTTCTAAGTGGGAGAAGAAGGAGCTACTTAACTATAGAGTTAACTGCTAAGAGTGTGGTTAGGGAAGCCCTAAGAACCTGTTTTAATTGGAACATTATGAGAAACATTATGAGAAGATATGATAACAAAAATTATCAGGCCCTGACTGCTAACTTGGATGGGGAGTGGACTTCATTCCAGTGGTTATGGAGAGGATAGTAAGTTTTTAGTAGTAGTTTTGTTTTGGGTACTGGGAGGGAATTGAACTCAGGACCTTGTCCTTGCCAGGCAGGTGCTTGTAGCACTGAGCTAAATCTCCAGCCCTTTAGTAAATTCTTGAGCAGAGCAGGCCCAAAAAAAAGGAATTTTGAGAAAGAGAGTCTACAAGTGGCATGTACAGGGTGTGCTGGAAACTGTCCTGGGGCAAGGGATGGGAAGATTGGGAAGGTATTGACATGTTTAAGGGGTGAGCTCATGAGCACCCCAGCCACTGCAGGTGGGAACACAGGGGAGGGGTGGGCGGGGCTCAATGCTGAGACAGTGGCTCAGGCCTCCGCATCCGTAGTGGGCACTGAGGGGAGAATGAAGGGCAACATTGTGGGTGAATCTTGGGCACAGTTTCATTCTCATGTTGGCATAGTCCCCTCTGAAGGACTTCACTGTTCAGAAGGAGGCAGTGGCATGGCTCAGAAGCCTTGGTCTGAAATCTTATCTCTCTGCGTGAGCGTTAGCCAAATCATCTCAAGCTCAAGCAAAAACATCTGCAAAAATGCGCTGAAATCCCCTCTGGTGCCTCCACTCAGAGCTTTGCATGGGAAATGTCTCTCTGCTCTTTCTTGGCCCCAAGGCTTAGCACACATTTCTGTGCAAAAAGTTGGACTTTTGGGCACACTTCCTTCCATGTGAGAGAGCCACCGTGCTCCATTCCACATCGTGGTGTGCTAGCCAAACACGCCAGCTTGTGAACATGAAGTTTACTAAGAATCAGAGAGTGAGACTGAGCTGGGCATGCCAAGCCTCATTAATTGTGTGTCTGGGTCATGGTGCCACCCGTGAGAATGTTAAATGGCAGCACTGTCAGGATAAAACAATGTAGCTGTCTCACTGCATTAACAGCCCGTCAGTCCCAGCATCCTCAACCCCCAGCTGCAGGCTGTTTGGAAGATGGTCTGTGAAGGCCACAGCTGGTTGTGCAGGTTGTAGGGTGAGATATTCTATCCCCAGGTTCCACTGATCAAAGCGACGTGCAGACTGAAGACTGCTGAGACCTTGGGCTTCACCCAATGACAGAATATACCCAGAGAGTACCACATCCAGCGTCAAGAGCATAAACAAGCACACAACAAAGTGATTCCAGGTGAAATCTAATTTCTGTAGCACCTAAGCAGGCTCTTTTGTAATCTTAAGGGACTGATTATGTGGAAGCAGTGACAGGACAGGGTGGGTCTCAAGTGCTGATGGAAATGCTAAGATTTCAAGACAACTGTAAGTGTCTGACCTGTTCAAAAATAAATCCTTAGTGTTCTAGAGTGAAGCCAGAAATTCCATCATCACATGTCCATTGCTCTGAGAAATTGCATTTTTGGTCACCAGGTATCAGGTAACTTCTCTTCAAATTTCTCAGGTAGAGATAATACATTAAGCCAATTAAAGTATCCTGTATATGCATTTTTAGTCTGAATATCTACTCTATCTTTAATACACACACAATAATTTTTAATATTAAAATAATTCTAAATAATTTCCATAATAGATTCAACTTTAAGAAAGGAAAGGTCAAATTTATTTAATATCATATTTTACTTTCTCAGGTAAAAGTGCTCTATGTACTGATTGAAGAAGAGTCATAGATAAGATGTCCTACAATTGTTATATAATACAGTTTTTCTCAAACCAAAAAAAAACACAAAACAAAACAAAACAAAAAGTAAAACACACACAGCTACTAAAAACAGGAACACAAGCCAGGTGTGGTGGTGCATACATGTAATGCCAGTACTCAGGAGGCTGAGGCAAGAGGATTGCCAGGAGTTTGAAGCCAGCCTAGGCTACATAGTGAGTTCAAGGCCAGCCAATAAGATCCTGTCTCAAAAAACCAAATAAATAAATAAATAAGAATGAGAGAAAGAAAAGAAGAAAGAAAGAAAGAAAGAAAGAAAGAAAGAAAGAAAGTAAAAGGACCACAAAGAATTGATGACAACATTAGTGACCTGGCCCACTGGAAATATCCTGAAATATGGAATTTGATCAATTATGAATTGACATAATATAGAAAAAGATTGGAAGCATAGAGAGGTGGCATCATCATACTGGAGATCATAGTAGGTGGCTTTAGGCAAGCAATCTGTCCTCAAGGCCTCAAGTCGTTGGGAATACAGATAAAGAATGCACACAAATGTCTCAGATTGACAACAGTGAAATGCAGATCTTTTGGATTTGGGGCTGTTAGGCATATAATTATTTTACATTGCATCTTCTCTATGATGCCAAGCCTAGCATCATTTACCTAGTAGTGCCTTTTATTGACACAACCACACAATGGCTAATTTCAAAATTTCCTAAACTTATGTGACAACTGTGCACTTATAGAAGTGTACTTAATTAATGCAACAGCAAGAAGGACCTCAATATAAGGTGTGCATTTTGTTTAAATTTTCATTCTGTGAAATGAAGGAGTTTGAGTGTGTGAGCTCTGGAGTTAAATTGCCTGGGTTCAAATCCTGGTCCTGTCAGAGAGTCTAGGGCTGGGGACAAAGGATGTTAACTCATTTGCTTCAGTTCTCCTTACCCCTCCATTAACCAAAATTTAGCTGTCTTTGGTCAAACTGAAATCTTTCTTCTTCTGCCCCTTGTAGCTCAGAGTTGGAAAGTGAGAAAGATTCTCTTCACTGCTCGTTACCACTTCCGGTCTATTTGCCACTCACTCTTATAAAATTTTCTAGACTTTAAGGCCCAATGAAATATCACACCACAAGCTCCCCCTTCTCAGTGTAATCATTTGAGAAGCTCCTTAGCCCTTGTTTCACTGTCTTTCACTTTCCAACTTCTGCAGTGTCCTAGGCAAATACCCATTCATATGGGCCAGGCAGTAGATATCTGAGCTCTTGGTTCATTGAACTTTTCATGCCCAATGACTTTCTCTACTTCGACTGAATCATAACTCTATTTCAAGATGCTGGTTCACATCCTTGCCAGGAAATCCCCTAACTACGATATCGTAAACTTGAATATCCTCTTCAGTAATAAATCCAGCCATGTTTCTATTTCCATTGCCCAAACCCTCCCACTGTGCAGAAGTGCTGATCGGAACTTTGAGCTCTGTTCCCTCCATCACTTACCTTCCGCTTTTGCCTTCCCTCTTTATTGAACTTCACTCTCTTATCACACGACTTTAGTCCATCTATTTTTGGATAACTTCATATTATGTTTCTTACTTTTTCAAACTCTACTAACCTTGAAAACCCTTGAAAAACAACTCACTTTCTCAGTGCCCACCTCTAAGCATCTGAGTGTCCCAGGAAAAAAAATGGGATAAATTCGATATGTGTAATAATAAAACAATGATACTGTCCTACATCAGGTTTCCTGGAAAGTGATTCTGAGATGGAGATTCGTGCGTGGAGAATTACTGGTGAATGGTCTTTGGAACACCTCTAAGAGAGGTAGATCTGGAGAAGGGAGAGGAGGAACTTGAATTGTGATAATGTTGAAACAAAGGCCTTGGCCTACCTTACAAGAAGCTCTGGGACTGAGACAGGTCTGCAGTGTTTCCCCAGAGTAAGGCAAGGAGTTTGGCCACGGTACCTCCTTGTCTGTTAGTCATAGGACAGAGGTTGCCTCCAGAAAGTGAGAATGGCCCACTTGATCCCTTGCCTGAGGGCAATTCCTAGCAGGTGACACAGCTTCCAGCCTTGGCAGCTAATATTCCCTCCTGGAGGTTGAGAGCCTGGGTCCTGAATAAGGGCGGTGGTGAAACACTACAGTGCACACATTGTGCTGCTTAGATCCTCTTTCTCCTGTCTGTAGGTGGCTCCTTCGACACTGGCTGTTCTCATTTTCTGAATAAATTTATACCCTACTTCATTGATTTCAGATTTCCCTTTAGCTAAGTAAGCATGTCTGTGTGACTCATGTAGTGAAGTGACCTTTAAGGGTCTAAACCTCTGGTCACCTAACTCCTTCCTCTTGGGCCACAGATCCTCCACAGCTTAATTTTCTGTCAAAATTGGGTAGGAAAGTGTCACTAAAAACTCCACTGGAGAACCAGGTGTGGTGCCACTTACCTGTGACCCCAGCTCGCTGGAAGCCTGAGGCAGGAGGATTGCAATTTGAGCTCAGCCTGAGCAACTTGACGATTTAAACTTAGCTAACACCCATCTCAAAATAAAAAATAAAAATGCACTGGAGATGTAGCTCAGTGTGAAATTGCACTGAGTTCAACCCCTAGTGCTGCAAACAAAACCAAATCCAAAGACAACTCTAGTAGAGAAACAAGGTATTTCTCTATCCACGTTGTCTCCTGAATGCTACAGTTAAACCTCTGGGTGATGATTACTTTGTTTGCCTACTGCTCTTTTTTTTTTAAATTTATTTAAAAGAGAATAAAACAAAAGGGGGCAGTACAGAGCAGATCAGAACAGGACAACATAGGCAACACAGTACTTTACATTAAGTCAACTGGACATCAACAGTATCTAACACCATATCTCTTACTCTGCTATAGTTGAGCATAGTTTGAGAACACCATTCCAACTGATGATTTAAAACTTTGAAAGACTTCGAAGCTATGAGATGGAGCCTCATGCTTACCATAAAGTCTTATATACTCTTATCAAATCTCATATTAGGGAGATTATATGGTATTTACCCTTGTGAGTTTGGTTTATTTCACTTAAGAGAATGGTCTCAAGTCGTGTCCATTTATTTATAAATATCTCG
>PVJX010012609.1:0-49823 GCA_004027295.1 Dolichotis patagonum
TGGACTAATGTACTGATGAGTATCAAACCCCTAGATTCCATAACATACCAAAAGTTCCACCTATGAGCAACTGTGGCTTTGGGAGGACATTTAGGTATAAACTGTAACAATGCTGTATTTATTGTACTACACTGCCAACTTGTTAACCTATCATAAAAACATCTGCTCCATGAACCCTCTCTTTCATTCCTACTGCTGGATCCTTGTTATAACAAATCTCATCTCCTCCAACTGCTTTTTAGCATTCATCCCTATAAATCTACCTCCTCTGAAGTGTATCTAGCATAATGATGTTAAAATAATATTCTCCAAACACTTCTCTTACAAAATCTTTATCGTCTACCCTTTTGGCTTAATGTGCAAAATTCTTCAGTTTCCAAAGTATATCTACTTTCTCCTCTGGTAACTACCACTTCCATTCATATCTAGTACAGATCTTTACCATTCCAAGTTTCTTTCCCTTTGACTGTTAAGTGCCTTTTACTCACTGTAGGCAGACATACAAGCACACAGAGAACAAGCTATTATTCATACAAGCAGCAACCCTCCATCTTATTTCAACACGTGAAATACCTGCTCCCATGGAAACAGAATTTATGAATCATGCCTATAACTTCCCATGTATCCAAGTCAAACTTTCCTAAGCAAATCCAGTGCTAATTTTTCCTTTCAGCAGCTACTATATAATTCAGCTTTTTGTATTATTCACTAGCATCCCAATTAGATCTCTTAAAATTTTAATTATATGAAAAATGTCTGAGGTCATCAATTCCAGTAATGCTAACAAATGCATCAAAAAAAACCTTAGAAACCAAAAACAAAACCTACAAACTGAGATAGAATTTCTAAGGTAAAAATTCTAGGAATGTGTTTTTTATTGCCGGTGGTGTGTTGTATTGTGATTTGTTTTGTTGTACTGGGAACTGAACCTAAAGCCTTCACACTAAGCTACATCTTCAGTCCTTTTGAGCTATATTCCCAGCCCCTTCTTTATTCTGAGACATGGTTTCTCTGCATTGCTAAGCTGCCCAAACTGGGCTTGAAGTTGGGATTCTTCTGGCTTAGCCTCCCAGAGTGCAGGATTACAGGCTTAGGTGACCACAGCCAGGAAGACCGTGTATTTCTTCTGTGTTTCCCAGAAACAAGACCTAACTGAAAAATAATCAGCCTCGAAAACTAGAGATCAAAAATGCCAGGCCAGTCAGCCTATCCTTGCCTTACCTCCCTTTACAGTAGTCACCATGCATGACAGTAGTGATGACAAGTAGGGCAGGTAACAATTTTCCAAAAACTGATCTAATGATCTCATTCTAAAGAAAATTCATTTTTTTTAATTGGAAGGATTTTCTAAAATTGATAGGAAGATCCAAAAGACTTGAAACCATTAAAAACAATTTTGAAAAGAAAAACATTAGCAGGCTAACAAGACTACTTTCAGAATTAATATACATTTATAATATCATATTACTTTTTCAGCTTCTCACACTAGGGACACAATACAGTGTTTACACATGTGAGTCTGACTTATTTCACTCATGAGTATGGACTCAAGTTGCATCCATTTCCCTATAAAAGTCTCCAGTGTATCCTTCTTTAAGGTTGAGTAGTACTCTACTGTATAAAAAGATCACATCTTTTTTATCCATTCCTTGGTTGATGGGCACCAAATAATATATTTAATGAATCCTTACTTCTAAACTCCTTCTCAACAAACTACCAAAGTACCTAGAGTGAATGAATAAGAATTCATACTGTAGTACTTACTATAAATGATGCAACATTCTAAACACTTTCTGTATTTTCTCCCAGTAGATTAAATACTATATAACAATACCAAATTAGCTATGAACAAGGTACCTATGAACATTTTCTAACAAAGTTAGGTGTCACCTTTACATAAAATTATTTTAACTCACAATTCATTATAAAAATAAAATCCGTAGGGAAGAAGTCAGGAAGGGAAGGAGAAAAGGGAGGAAGACAAGGGAGGGAGGGAAGGAAGAACTAAGTTAGGCAGCCTAAAAGAAATGAAAACCAGCAGGTGTGGAAGCACAGGCCTATACTCCCAGCACTTTGGGAGGCTGAGGCAAGAAAACTCCAAATTCAAGCTCACCCTAGGCAATTTAGCAAGACTTTATCTCAAAATAAAAGGTGAAAAAGTACCAGGAGTTGATCACTCAGCACTAAGGCTCTGATTCAATGCCCAATACCACAGGAAAAAAAAGAAAAAAAAAATTTCTTTCAGGAAAATGTTTCTGCATTTACAAAGCAAGTATATACCAAGGGATTAACATCCTTATACTGCAAATACGCAAAAGCAATTTTCTATTCCCTTGTGACATGTATAATTTTACTTCTAGAAATTACTTTAAAATATAATCTTGAGAAATATAACAGGTAACATAAAACTAGTACTAAAGAACAATATAAAATATGTACATAATTAAAAATACTACTTGAAAAAGTAGTATTTTGTTTCCTTCTAGTTACACATAAACTATCAAACAAGAGTACAACATATACAGAAATGATTCTACTGAACAGTTTGAGAGACTAAAACACATATTTTTTATAAGTTTATCTTTTCATTGTAAGCGTAAGAATATTAGCTATGAATACCAACTTCTTTCTCTAGAATGAGAAAAGTGAAACAATAAGTCATGAACAATTGAAACACGAAATGAACAATATAAAAAAAATGTGCTAATATCTTTTTTCTTTGATGTCTGCCAACTCCATAAACTTCAAATGATCAATAACCTAATAGGGGCAATATAAAGTACATCCAGCTCTTTTAAAAATAATTTAAAGGACATTATAAAGATTTGTCACATTTCCTAAATATAAGTCCTCAAATTTTACATGAAAATGTCACATTTCTTTTATAGATCTTTTTCCTATTAAGGTGACCCACCTTCATCTAACGTATCTGAAAGAACCCAATATGACAATCCAAAGTCTCTCATAAATACAACATGCTTTCTTTAGAGTTTAACAAAGCTAAACTTTTCCTAAGGTCTTTCACATTCAGTTCACCACCACATCAACTACAACAACAACAAAAACCAAACAAATAAAGAGCAAGAAAGAAAAAGACAGGCAATTTTCAAAAAAGGCGAAAGATGAACTGGAAAGGGTACATTTTACTATCATTTTTATTGTATCATTTTATTCAGGAAAGAAATTTAATCTTCAAAAAGTGAGACAGAGAAGAAAAACAGCAAAAAAAGTCTCCATGATAGTTTTACATTTTTTTCTATTTATAATCTCAAAAAACCCCGATTATATATAGTTCTAGTTTTTCAGCTTACACAGATTAAGAAAAAAACAAGAAACAATCATTCAGAGAAAGCAAAATAAAGTGTACAAAAATAGAATCACAAGCTAAGAAATAAACCTCTTCAGTCACTGAAAATTGGGATGACATACTTTTACGATCAACACCTTGATTCAGATTTGTTAAATCTTTCTTCATGTTACCACCACCTTTACCTCCAAAATCTGTTCCTTCCAATCTATTTTTATCCTCCATGTGATCTAACTAAAGAACTGATTCGACCTCACTCTCTTGATCTCCTATATTAAGCCACCTACTGTACTTCACTTGCACATTCTCTGCCAGATTAAAATCAAGAGATCGTCTGCATAATCAAATCCTATAAAACCTAGCTTTAACTTCCACACATCTACTCCACACTTTAGAGAACCTGGTAACAGAAATGTTCCTCCATCCAAAACAAAATTCTCCCATTTTAAATTATCCATCCTGAAAACTATGATTGAGAGTCAAGGCTCACAGAAATAACTTGTCCAAGGGCATACAATTTATAATAGAATCATAGCTAGAATACAAATTCTTGCATTACTGTTTCTAAAGTATTCTGTTAGTGCATCTATTATACTCATTCAGTGTGTGAGAATTCTTTAAATGTGAGTCTCTTTCCATTCATTAGTCTAAATATGAGCTTTTCAAAGATGACCCTTTGGGGTAGAAGAAAAGATTTGCTTAATCTAAAAATAAATTGTTATTGAGATTACTGGAAGAATACATACTTGCGATTTCCTAATTATTGAGTGTTTTAGTTACTTTTCTCTCACTGCTGAGACAAAATACCTAATACCCGAAGTTAAAACTAGAAAGGTTTATTTGGCTCATACTTTGTAGAGGTGTCAGTCCACAACTGGCTGGTTCCAAGGCAAGGTGGTAGGGCACAGGGGCCTCACAGAAGTGGACAAAAGGTAACAAAAAACAAGGGGAACCATAACAGTATCTTTCTGCCCTTTTATCTTACCCAGGCTACCAAGATTAGGGTGATGATAAACTAAACTAATCAGTGTATTGATTTAGTAAACACCTATCCTTAATCCTAGCACCCTTAATCTTAGCACTGCACCATGAATCAATCATATACTGTAGATTTAGCCACCTCTGAAAAAGCCCCACCTATGACTACATGAGGCTTTGGGGGTACATCTAGACACAAGCTATAACAATGGGACAAACTCACAGTATCAACTGATTAAATTTTTTTCCTATTCAGGGACATCATCAACCTTTTCAGTTTGCCCAGAACTGACAGTCCATGTAAACTGCATAACACTACAAAAGACACTACATCCTGGTTCCTGAATATACTATTTAATATGGCAAACAAAATTCTGCAGATGTTATTAAATAAAGAGTCTGGAGGAGAAAAATTACCCTAGATCGTCTAGATGAACCCAACATAAACACAACAGTCTTTATAAGAGGGAGGGAAAGGCAGAGAAATCAATTATTAGATGTAAAAACTGAACCAAGAGGTTAATGTGCAGAAAGTGACATAGAATGCAGGCAGTCTCCTGAAGCTGAAAGAAGTCAAAGTAATGAATTTTCTCCCAGAGCCTCAGAATGAACTACTTACTTTACCTTGATGACATCTTCACGTTAGCTTGGTGAGACTGACTCTGGAATTCTGACATGAAAAAACTATGAGATAATAAACCTGTGTTTTAAGCCACTAAATTTCTGGTATTTTGTTACAGCAGTAATAGAAAACTAACACGGAGTATTCCTGGAATATGGAACTTTCAGCCCTAAAACAGGACTTGTTCAACCTAGCTTTTAGGTTTTCAATACTCAAACATCTGTTACATAGTAAGCATAAAAAAATTGAATAAATCTTTTTACAAAGAATAAATCTTTTTACCAACATCTGTCATATGTTTTATCTCATTTTCTTTTAACTATCCTTTGGTAGGAATGCATCAGGTTTATCATTTGCAGAATATAAGAACTAAAGTTCAAAGAAGTTTTGAAACATGTCCAGGGACATGATATCTAGCAAGTACCCTACCTATAACACAGGGTTTCTGATCTTACAGTCAAAAGATCATGGAAGACAGGAACTTGTATTATGAAACAGGCTACTTAAGTTCAAATCTAAAAGGTAAAACCAAATAGATATTTAACTTTAGCCAAGTTGCTTACTTACTCTCTACTTACTCATTTGTAAAGTGCAAAACGAAGTTAATAATACCTACCTTACAATATTAAGGTAAAAAAACGCTACAATATGTAAATGAAACACCACAAGCTTGACTTAGAGGGCAAGTATTACAAAGAATATACTCTGTACTACTAAATTAAAAATCACAAATGATATAAAAGAAAAAATAGTAACCAAAATTAATGAGATGGATAAGATGGTAGTCTGTGAAGATAATCTAAGGTTAGTACTCTAGGTCGAAAAGATAAAAGCAAAGGGTAGACAAAAACAAAGTATGTAAAATTCCAACAGTATAAATAAAATGATAACAAAATTCAGTAATACTGGATAAGGGGAGAAATCTTGGAAACTAGAATATCGTAGTATGAATATATGCAACACTCAATCTACAAGATAAAAATGGATCACAAAATTTGGGACAATTTCTGAATAACAATGACAAAAATGACTAGTAAGAGGAGCTCATAAGTCTTTTGTAAATCTTATGCCTAACCGTACTGTGGCTTACAATGCTACCAGTTTCTGATAAGGGGAACAGGGATGTTGAGAAATCACAGACCAGACTAGACTGTAACAGAAGTTAGACTTCAAGTTATACCAGTGCAGTAATGTAATTTCAACTTTCCCCAACTTCATTCATCATCACCCTTTCCTAATAGTACCCTATTATAACACCTTTTAAACACCTTGGTTTAAGAAGTGTGGCAGTCCAAACAAATCTGAGAATGTACTAACCCTCTCATGCTAAAGTTTTTTCAACTTTTCAACTTATTAAACCCTTGATAAATGTTTTTCATTTCAAGAGTCAAAAACTTTAAGGAATTTTATGAATACTATATTCAGTGATATTTTTACCTAACAGGTAGGTCCATAATCTTATTACTGTTAATGAATAAAGCTGAGCAAACATACTAAAGTTAGTCTTAGGCAGACTCTCCCAAAATAATAAATGCCTAGTCAATTTAAATTTACAAATAATTTTAAGAACCATCTTTAATGCTTGATTTCATTTCCACTAATTTTTTAAAAAAATCAGAAGCTGGTGCATTTTAGATTTGAATGAAAATTGTAACGTTTTTATCTATCTTTTCAGAAAGTGCTAAAGAAGAATAACACAGTCTAAAGATGGGCAAGCCCAAACAGAGAGAAAGAAAATACATAATGTACAACCAGAGGGTGGAAATGAATACAAGATTTCAGTTTCTGACCTACAAATTTAAAGTTAAAATGGTGTGAACGGACTCATCTCTTACAGGCATTTCCTGATATTCAACATAATATTAAGAATGAGAAAAACAGGAAAACGACATTGATTTTATTTAAGGGATGCAAAATCAAAGACAAGTGGTCAGTTTTTGTTCTCTCAAACTTTTATCATCTTTCCAATCAAAATTCCTCAGATAAAAGTGCTTTCCCCTTTTTAATATATTATTGTCTATGAGCAACAACTGCACAACTTCAGTGCCTTTGAACCCCATTAGGCAAGCACCCATAAAAAAGAAAATACCGGTTGGTGCACTGCAGAGAGTTATCTAGTTCGGATTTTAATGTAAGAAATAGAATTTCTTTGACTGAATAAAGATCTTTTCAATCAGCAAATGTCACACAACTCTGAAGAAATTCCCTGGGAGAATTCCTTCAGAAAAGAAAGTAGGACTCTTCTAAATACATATAAAGGAATTGTTAAGACTGACGAGCTCTCTCCCCAAAAAGTCCCAAATATGTTTCGGGTTAACAGAAACTTCATGCAGCTTCGTAAACAAAGCACCCTTCCCGCTTGCAAAAGACAGTATTTATGTTCCTTTTATCCAGTATACTAACAAAAGCTATTGTATCCACTCCATCTACTACACCCTCTCCCAACAAGCCAACTGAAAAAATATCCCTAAAGTTCCTAAACAGACCCAAGTGTACTTGTGGCCAAACATTGTGCAAGAAATGTCCAAGGAAACAACTGCTTATACATTAATCTTACCCCGTGACGACTCACGTTGTCAGCCCCGCAGGTCCCGTACACACCTGACGCGCTCCACACCCTCCCCTCACTCTGAGCGCGAACCTCGGCGCTTAGCTACGACCCCCCACCCCGGCCACCCCGAACGGCTGTCTCCGAGGCGGGAGGAACTGTGTCCAAAGGCACTTGGGGGGTCTCCTCGACAGCCTACCTCCCATTTAAGACCGCAAACTGCGAACCGCACCATGGAAACCCTCGCGAAAGACTGCCGAGGGGGATCGCGCGGGGAAATCCTGCGGTCCCCGCCACCTGAAAACCCGGAGAACTCGGGGGTGTGACCCGAGCGGCTCCCTAGGGCCCCACTTCCCCTCCGCACGGAGACTCCCGCGCGCTCGCGGCCACTCACCAGACCAGCGAGCACAGAGACAGGCAGGAGACCAGGGCCAAGGCCCGCCGGTACTTCTTCATCTTCTCCTCCTTCTTGCCCCTGCCAGAAGGCGGCACATCCTCCCCGCAGCCGACACTGCCGACGCCAAGATGGAGGAGCCGGAGCGGGAGCGCGAGGATGGGACGGAGCGTCTGCCGGTATGTGGCGCTCCGGGAGCGGCTCTGCAGTAGCTCGCTACCGCACGCACTCTCCGAGGGGCCCGCGGGCGCTTCACACAGAGACTCCGGGGATCGCCGCCGCCACCGCCGCCGGCCCGCCCGCACCCGCCTCCTCCAGCTGCCGCCGCCGCTGCTGCCACCCCATATCCCCTCAGCCCTCCCCAGCCCTCGCTCCGAGCTGCCGGCGACCAACGGCAGCCGCGCTCTCTCCTCGCGTCAGCCAATCGCTGGCGGGGCCGCGACGCCTCACACACCGCTGAGCTGGAAGGAGCCGCGTCACCCACGTCCCACGGCGCGCGCACCCCCACCAGCCTCCGCGCGGGCCACGCCCCCTTCGACGTCTCGGGCCCCACGGCCCCAGCTAGGTGGACACAAAGCTTCCGAGCTTGCGCGGACAGCCCCGCCCACCCAAGTCCCTCCCACTCGCTGGCGCCAGTTCAAAATGGCCTTCTGCCCTCCGACGGCCCACCCTCTCGCTCTGCGCGTGCCAGGTCCACGCAAGGGCCCTTGGGAGTTGTAGTTTGCCTTGTAGAATGCTACTTTCCCTGTCTCTGACCCTCCAGGAGCCCAAAGTTTGATGCAGAATTCTGTACTTTTGCTTCTCATTGAAAGACTGACCAGCTTTGGAACTGTCACACTCAGTTTTTCTTCTTGAGCACAGTTCGTGAATTTGATCTCCAACAACGGTGAAGTAGGTAGAAGAGAAGAGAGCAGTCCTAATGAAATTTAAAAGGCTGTTTCCACTACCCAGTAGGTCCGGCCCTGAGAGCTGAACGCTGATTGGTAGGTTAGGGACGGGGCGTGTCAAGATGTCCCCTCTCAGGATTGGTTGGAACCGAGTCTTCGCTTTAGCTCTACCTTTGGGGGAATTTCGCGCCCCTACGAATTCCTCAGAATTGCACTTGATTGGTCTTCATTCTCTTGGCTTCCAGCTTTGGGGTCACTGCAGTGGAGCCAGAAGAAAAGCTGAGGTTCCTTCTGGGGGAGCTAGACGCCAACAGACCCTCCAAGTCTTAGGTTTCCAGGAAAGCGGAGAGGCGGGTACTGCTGTGGTCTGGGCAAAATCGTGAGGGCTCCTAATACTTAGCAACGTGCAGCGTGGCCACTTCAGGTTTTGTTGCTGCCAAATCTCCTGAAAAGTCTTCGAAAGCTGGTAGAGGGACTTTCTGCTTGAAACTCTGAGGTTTTTGATCGTTTGCCTTCCCAAGAACTTCTGTTCTTGCAAGGCAGCTACTGTAGAAGAAAAGGCTCTACCTGTTCGCGGGAGAAGGCATTTGGTCCTAGTTATGTTTCTTCATTTATCTCTGGTAATATTCGTTTCAGACACTGACACTAAGAGAGAAGTTAGTCTTTTCAGAGGGGTATTTTAGATGACAATATACAAGTGTAACACGATGATGTTTTTCCTATCAGGAGACTACTTCTCCCATGATATTTCCAGAGAAATTAGGGAGAAGAGTATAAACTGACTGGGAAAGGAGAGGGCAGAGGTTGTAGTTATCTGTGACTTGGGATGCAGTGTTAATGTTTAACATGAAAAATGTTTAAAGAAGTGTTGCTTATGGTTCGTGCGGTGATAGAAACGAATAAAAACCCCAACTAATGCATGATTTTGAGCCATGAGATTTCCTTATGAACCCCCTAGATTGGATTAGTTGTTATTTTCCCAAACTGAATAATTTGACCCTCTCTATGATTCTTGGATGTAAGTCAACTGGATGTTAGGGAAATTCTACAAAGAATTGTAATTTAAGTTTTTGTTTGTTTTTCTTTTTGTAATTTAGGTTTGAGAGAAGTTCACTACCTTTTTTTGGTCAATAATTTGATAACAATTGCCATTTCCTGTTGATCCTCACTAAGTAAATGACAGTAAAACCCTTTTATCTCTATTCCCCATTGCAGAAGGTAAATTTTTGTCTTAGGAGTAGAAAGATGAGGATTGACGTTTTCTATAATATTAGACACGCGTTTCTTCTTACTCAAGCAACTAAACTGTGAAGAATAGGGAATGGTTGTGCCTCACTCAGCTACTATCAGAAGATCACAGCCAAAGAAGATGCATTAGAATTTATGTGTAGTTCAAGTCTGGAAGGTTAACAAGTGTCCTCTTCTGTCTCTTAACCCTCTCACTCCAAACCTGCATGCCTATCCACTTCTTTTTTTAAAATATATTTTTTATTTCTTAATTGTCACATAGTAATTGTACATATTTGTAGGACACAGTGTGACATTACTACATCCCATCTATTAACCACACCCTTCCAACTCAGGATTTGATAACCACTATTCTATTCTCTACTTCTTTGACATTATTCTTTTAACGTTTGCATAGAAGTGAGAACAGGTGGACTCTATGACATGTCACTTCCACTTCCATTCATGTTAGTAAAAATGACAGAATTTCATACCTTTTTCTAGCCAAATGACACTCAGTTGTATTTATGTTCATTTTCTTTGCTCATCCTTCAGTGGACGCGTAGGCTGATTCCATATCTTGGCTATTGTGAATAGTTCTACCATAAACATGCAAGTTAAGCATCTCTTTGACATACTATTTCAATTTCATCGGATATATACTCAGAAGTGAATTTTCTAGATCGTATCACAGTTCTATTTTTAGTCTTTTAAGGAAGTTCCTTGTTGTTTTCTATAGTAACTTTACTAATTGATATTTCCACCAACAATGTACAAGTTCCCCTTTCTCTGCATCCTCAGCAGAATTTGTTACTTTTTTCTTTTTGACTGTCTAATTAGAGGGAAGTTATATATCATTGTGGTTTTTGACCTGCATTTCCTTAATGATAAGTAATATTGAGCAGTGTTGTATATTCTTGGGGAATATTTATATATCCTTTTTTGAGAAATGGCTATCCAAGTCTTTTCTGTCTTTAAATTACCAGTTTTTAGAGTTGGTTGAATTCTTTATGTGTTCTAGAAATTAATCCTTTGCCAGAGTTATTATTTGCAAATATTTTCTCCCTTCTGTAGGTCTTCTCTTAGCCCTTGATGGTTATCTTTTTTATACAGATGCTTTTTAGTTTGATATACTATTTGTCTGTTTTTCTTTATATTGCCTGTTTTTAGGATCAAAACTGTCTTAGACACTTTCTCATCACTGAGACACAATAGCAGACATCCACAATTTAAAGGAGGAGGTTTATTTTGGCTCACAGTTTTAGTCCATAGTTGACTGGCTCCAAGGCAGAATGCCATGGCAGAGGGACTGGTGAAGAAAAACACTACTCTCGTCATGGCAGGAAGCATAGCGAGAACAAAGAGTCAGGAAGGGAGATACATCTTTCTAGGTCATCCTCCCAGTTACCCACATCAACTGACCAGATCGTAACAGACCTTTGCCCAAACCAATGCTCTGAAGTGGTTCTCCTACATTTTTTTTCTAGTAGAATCAAATCTTCGATCCCTTTTGAATGGCCCACACCTTTCTTTTCTACCAAGTCCCTGAAATGATCTCTTGGAATATACAACTAATAAATAGGTTTGTAAAAAATGTCTTCCTTTAGTTTTTCTTCCTTTTTTTCTGTTTGAAATTTTATGGTATGGTTGGCATTTACTTACCTATTATTCAATTAAAAGCTTTCATTATTTAAGTCCATAAATCTTGTCTCTGTTTGCTAGCTTCATACCTATGGTTCCCCGTTAACTTTGAATTCTTCAGTGCTCTTGAGTTTTGTAGAGGACTCTAGTACTTTGTAATTGCATTTCTCTTCCAGGTCTGCCCCACCTCTCCTCAAGTTGTTGGCTATGCCATTTAGATTGTCACTTGAAACTACTGGCATAACATAAGATAAAACTCATCTTCCTTGTAAATTAACTTTTTCACCTGACTTTCTATTTATGTTGCTTTTTTGTTCTAAGACTTCATATAGGAAGAATAATAAAAGTTCTAATGGGGGTGACTTTTGAAAAACTGATACATGTTTTTCTACATAGTATATGGAAAAATAAGGGGGAGATAAGGGAGAAGTAAGGGGAAATAAAGGAGAAAAATAAGGGGGAAAATAACTCAATAAAGAAATATAAGACTATAAATTAGAATTATATAAATAGATTTAGTAAACAATATCACCTAACTTAAAGGTATAACATATGCCAAAGAATGGCAAGAAAGAGTACAGAAAATAAAAATGTGTACTTTTTAAGACATAGTCTACATAATAGCCATCTACCATCTCTTAGCTATTCTACAATAGTTCATAACCTGGGACAGTTTTTCCTTCTGCACTCTAATTGATAGTATCTGGTAGACATTTTAGGTTGTCACACTTAGGAAGTACCTTTGGCATCTAGAGGTCAGAGGCCAGTGATGCTGTTCTACATTCTATGTTGCATAAGCCAGTTGTCCATAACAATGACAAAAAATCAACAAGTGCCAGGGTTAAGAGACTCTGCAACAACAGAATCCTCCAATTCAATGAAATATAATACCACTTACGGCATACATAATAACTCATATTCTCTGTAGATTATTAGACTATAATGGAAGTCACAAAGGACTAAATTGCACAAGCCTGAGTTCTCACATTCCTAAAAGGTTAAATACAAGGAAACTTCAACTCAAATACTACCTAGTAAGGATCAGAAACTATTTTTGCTGATGAGGAAAAAGTACAAGCAGTTTCAACACCTGACCATCTCCTTTGTCCTTTTTCTCATATAAAAATCAAATTTAATAAGCCTAAGAGAAGACTCATTTGTCTATTTAAGATGGTGGTATTTGATGAGCAAGCCTTGATATATTTTGATTTTGTTGAAAAATATTTGTATGGTAGTGCATGCCTGTATGACTGTAATTTGAGTACCCTGCAGGCTGAGGCAGGAGGATCGCTATGAGTTTGAGATGAACAAGGACTACAAAGTGAGTTCAAGGCCACCTTAAACTGCATAGTGAAAACTTGTCTCAAAAACAGCAAAAAAAAAAAAAAATCTCATTTCAGTATTACAAAGTGCTGAAATAGTATATGTCTAAGAAAAATCTTAGAGAAGAATTGCTATTGCCAAATGACATGAGGTACTTCCAAAGTAACAGTCAATTAGAATAAAAATTCCCTGGAAATCTGTGAAAGAAATGCCAGGAAATTGAGAACAAGCTAATAGGCCAAAAAAAAAAAAAAAAAAAATGAATGTGGCAATTAGTAATTAAAACTTTTTCTATTACAACAGATCTTTCCTTACTTTTTGTCCCCACTTCATTTTCTTCTTTTTAACACATGAATATATAGATATTTGTATTGAATAGCATGAATCTCTTATTTAGACACACCCTTTCTAAAAGGAGTCTAAATTACCAGTCTACAGTAACAGAGCGCTGAGCATGTGACCACTTTGCACTTGGAGAGGTAAGGCGAAACATAGAGGAAGATAAGACAGGACACTGCTTTTCTAAAGCAGCCTGAGAATACAGTCCCTTGATGAATGGAAGAAGTCCCATGCTGGCTTTATTTGATTCTCTTCATAATGCAAATCACAAAATATAAGATCTCCACTACCTTTATTTTATGATCCCAAATTTCACTTTCCTTCATAGGGTTAGCATATGAGCATTTTGATGCTATTTGAGTTTAGTAAGCTTGTAGTAGAAGCCACCAGAGAGAAGACATGATTGCATGTGGATGAGGAAGATGGAGAAATCAAAATAGTCCAACTTCCAGGAGATATGTGTCATTACATGCATAGGAAGTTTAGGAGTCTCAAGTATCTTAATTCATTCTGTGCTGCTATATAGAATACCTAAGGCTAGGTATTTTTATAAATTAAATAGATTTTATTTTTATAGTTGTGAGAAGTCCAAGATAAAGGGGCTGCATGGGCGGAACATCTCTTCTTGCTGTGCCATCAATGTGGTAGAAAGCCCAACAGGGAAGTGGGGGAGGGAAGGAAAGGAGGAAGAGAAGGAGGGAGGGAGGGAAAGAGAGAGAGAGAGACCACTTTTGTACCAATGACACCCCTCTGTTCATGTGGAAAGAGCCTCTATGGCAGTCACCTTTTAAAGGTCCCACACTTTAGCACTGTTGCACTGTGGATTAAGTTTCTAACGCAAGAACTTTCAGGGACACATTCAAACCACAGTACCATGTTTGCAGGGAAGAAGATTAGTTTGATTTTGAAAGCACAGTAATGAGTTTAAATTTTTGGTGGAAGTACGTAGCAAGAATTCACAAGTACAAAAAAAAATAAAAATTAAAAAAAAAAAGAATTCACAAGTACAAGATTCCAAGTAAGGAGGGAGAACTAGCATTGGAAGACAACATATTAAGGAGTTCTCGCTGCTTTGTCCCTCACTGCCCCCTGTATACTGTGCCATTTCCTAAAGTATCAGTTTCATCATGACCTTGCTTTGATGCAAAAATCTTACACAAATCTGAAACAGTTTTTAGATAAACTCCTACTTCCCTGGTCTGATACTTAAAGCCTTCCATAACCTACCCCCATTGATGGTTCAGGATTTATCCACCATGCTCTCCTTTCACCAGAACACATTGTTTGCCATGTCCTGAAATACCTGGGTTCTCATGGTATTGTTTTTACTTAATATTCATTTATTTATATTCTGTCTTGCCAGATAATGTATGAATTCCTTGTAAGAGGTGATGTGTTTTATATATATAACAAATATTTTCATTGCAGGGTTCCAAGACAGGTGTTTTACTTACCTATTTGATTTGTCTGATCATACTGATTTATAATATGCTCTATAATTTAAATTCCTAGTAATAACAAGCTATTGGCATGGGGTGGTTTTATTCATTTGACTAGTCAGTTGCTTCTAGCCAGTAGCTTCTGCCTTTACACATTGCCAAATTAGCTTTTTGGTCTAACACTGTTTGATTTGTGACTGACTGGACTTTTCTGGGTTCCAGTTACTCCTGTGTAACCTAGACAAATAAAGTGTCCAACAAATATTTACTGAACCTTTTTTTGTATGTAAGGTACTGAGACAATAATGCACCTCGGGGAATATTGCAGCATCTTAGGCAGGAGTCTTAACCTTCTCCTGGACTACACCCTGTGGGTAGTATAATGAAGCCCAAGGACTCCTTCTTAGAATGTTTATAAAGTTAATAAAATAAAATAAATAGATTATAAAGGAAGCCAAGTATGTAAAAATATAGTTATCAAAATAGTACAAGTTTCCAGGCATGGTGACCAATGGCTGTAATCCTAACCCTCAAGAGGCTGAGGCAAAAAGGATTGCTGTGAGTTCAAGCCCAGCCTAAGCTATATAGTCCTTCAAGGCCAGCCTAAACTATATAGTGAGCCTTTGTCTCAAAAAACAACAACAAAAAATATTACAAAGTACATTTGTGATATAGTCATTGTGCTTTTGAAAAATAAATCACAAAATCTAGCAGCAAGTCTAGTAAATTCAGTTATTCCAGAGTAGTGATGGGTATAAAATACATTTCAGGACATCTACAATATACTTAGTGGGATAGTTCTGCTAGTGATTCAGCTACAGATATGATACTTCTACTACTAGCATAGTTTCTTGGCTATGTTCATAATAAAATGAAATTCTAAGCATCAGTAAGCAGTTAGGTAAAATAATAATTATTTTTCATTCAAATCATGAGACAATAAATTATATACATAGCTCCCAAATTAAGAACTTCAAGAGATCAATCGTTTTTAAACTGTGGGTCACAATCTATTAAAGGGCCAAGAGATTAGTTTTTAAATTCATTTATTAGTACATGTTTGTAGTATGTAATATTTACACTCCTTGTGGGGAGTTAGCATATATATATAAAACATCATAATGCCTTTGGTCATCCCCTTTCCCTTCCCTCCCTACCTTTCTGCCCATCTCTTGATCTGAGAGAGTGGAACAGCAATTTTTAAAAAGTAAAATATAATAAATGTTAGAGTGTGTTTCAGTAAAAGGATGTATTTCTCTGGCACTCTTATTTCAGTGATTGTGTGTGGAGGGGGTGTGATTTGTTGTATATGTCCTTGAAAATGGGTTGCAATATAAAATGTGTCTAAATGTAGGTTGTACTCAAAATAATTCAAAAGACACACACTACGAGAAATGAGATGTGATGTGAAATAAATGCCAAAGTGTACAATTAGTGGATATCACAAGATTTTAGAGAAAAAGGAAAGAAGCTTTTGAGAATATTATCAAGGAAGATTTAAAGATGAAGGTATATTTGAGGTGAACCTTGAAAGAATATGCTACTCAATGAGATATAACGAAAAGTTATTTTAGGCTTATATAAAATTAACTCCAGAATCTAACTCAAAACTACTTTAACAATCTGTATCACATGCCTTCTGATTTTGATTTGGCTGATAGTTATTTGATATTCTATGTTCAAAATAAACAGATGGTGAGCTTTAATCAAATAAACATATTTATCAAACATTTACAGGTAAGACTTCACTTTAGGTCATGGGAAATCTTAGAAATGCCAGCTTCTCTGAAGCAAGGGACTCAATATTAAAATAACAAAATGTCCAAGTACAAAGTGATCAGAATGAAAGACAAATTTAGGTGAAGATAATACAGTCATTGAACATACATACATAACTCATAAAACAATAGGCAAGGACTTTCTTTTTTGTTTCTTAATACAAAATACTTCAAGGACAAAAGATGAGGTGAGGTAAGCAGAAGAACAAAGCTGCAAAGCTGAAATCAAGAAATGACTCCCTAAAGTGACCATATGCTGGGTCTGGCCAGCCTGGTTATCCCTGTTAATGATTCTATCATAACAATAGTGTTAACTTATACTTTTAAGTGGGGTCTTTTTGCACAATAAATAACATAGTCATCAATATAGCAGATGTGAGAAAACTAACCCTAATTTAGCAATGGGAAATGACAAATACTGACCACATATGTGACACAGAATCCCCAAAAATCTCATTCAGCAGCTAGCAGCACCAAACACAGCTGGCAGTCAGAGTATATATGGTACTAGTAGTGGTGGAAGAGGACTGCAGATTAAGAAAGATATCTTCCCCCAGTCTACATGACTAAGTCTTTCTTTACCCCAGAAAAAGTTTATGAATTTATTGTCAAGGGAGAGTAAAGGTAAGGTCTGGACTGAGGAACAGTAAGCATATTAGTTTAAGGCAGGAGCATCCCAAAAATATCATTTTTGTGACAATTGGGGAAACTTGAATGACAATATTAAATGATAAAATTATTTTTTCTTAAATATGATAATACCACTTTTGGTTATGTAGGAAATGCCCTTAATTTGATGAGAAGTATGCTAAAATATTTAGTATTATCTTATTTTCAGAGAGATAATCAAAGATAAAGATTTAGAGAGTGAAGGGTATACTGGTAGCCACGGAACTAGTCTTTCTAATATTCTGTGTGTTTGACAATTTCAATAGCAAGTTAGAGGAGGAAATGAATGAACATATATTTGATGCTTAGAGCCCAGCCATCTTCCTTTATCAGCATCCAGTCCCTTGTCTAGGTAGGAGATTGGAAGAGTGTTCTCTGGGAAACCTGGTCATTCCAAGAGAGAAGAAATATTAAAATATGTTGCTAACAATTTACCATATGGAAAAGGTTATAATGATCAAGTCTCATCCATGTACTTTGAATATTTAAACAACATTTTGGTGTCTATTCATAAAAAGGAGCAGGTAACTAGTGATTATCATAATAAAATGTTCTAACATGAAAGATACAAAATGAAAGAGGAAACAAACCAAAACCAAAAAAAAGAACAACAACAAAAAAAATTTTGAGGTGAAAAAGTAAAAAGAAAACAAAACAAAAAAACCCCTCAAAATTTTAACAGATGCTACCATAAATTTTAAGCAGGACACTATAAAAAAAGGAACCTATAAAAAAGTTACAATGGCAAAAAGTTTTTAAAAGTTACCTTGTAAAGCTATAAAGGGAGAAATAAACTCAGTAAAATATTTAGAATATAAAGCAGAAGAAATCTTTCAGAAAATAGACAAAAAGACCAAAGAGGTCCACTATATCTACACCAGAAAGAAAAGAGAACAGAATGTGAAGATAAATGTTTCAAGACTTACTGGAGTTGAAGAATATGTATTTCCAAATTGAGTGTATCCTAGTCTAAATGCCCACTAACATGGATAAAAAAGGGCTGACAATAAGGCACCTCATTATGAAATTTGTGAACACTGGAACCAAAGAAAAGATCATAGAAGTTTTAGAATTAAGAGGAAAAAAAGTGTCCACACCCAAAGATAAGGAATCAGAATGGTTTCCAACTTGTTGATATCTGCACAGGAAGTTGAAAGAAGAGCACTGTCTTCCAAACACTGTAGGATTATTTTCAACCAAGAACTTGATTCTTGACCAAACTATCAGTCAAGTGTCAGGGAGAATAAAGACATTTTCATGGGAGGCCTCAGAAAACTTACCTGCTGTATGGCAGTTCTCATGAAAGGCGATTTTGTTCTTGATGAAACAAGGAAGGAAAATAAAAAGAGGAAGACACATGATACAGAAAGAAATGAAGTCCAACACAGAGAAAAGTGGTGAAGAGAATCCCCAGAGTGACAGTGAAGGAAGAATCTTGCCTGGCAACTGAGTACAAGATATATAGCAGGCAGGCACTGCAGATGGAAGCAGTCAGAAGGCACTGGAGAGGCTTCCTCAGGAAGATAACATTTGTTTTAGTCAGTTTTCCCACCGTTGGAACCAATACCCAACATGTACAAGGAGGAAAGGTTTACCTTGACTCAGAGTTCAGCATATTCAGTCCATGATTGGCTAGCTCCAAGGCAGAAATGGCATTATGGAAGGGCATGATAGAAGAAAGGTGACCATCCCATAAAAGACAAGAATCAGAGAGAGAGGGGAGAAGGATACACCCTTCCAGTCATGTCATCCCTCTGCCCCAAAATGGTCAAAATCATGACAACTACATCAAGCAGATGGAATAAAGATCTCTGGTGGGGGTTATTTGTCAGGAGAGAGGAAAAAGAGCAACATGCTCAGTTTCCATTATGGAAAAGAATAATGTCTGAAATAAAAATAAGAGGATTTAAGACTGAGAGGTAAATATCAAAATACTTGACTACAAGGAGTGAAGTAGTCCTTTTCTTTCACAGAGAGAACTAGGAAAAGGATGCTAGAGAATATTTTTTCATAACCTTGTTAGAACTATTTGACTCTTTTTTCATATAGCTTTCAATATTAAAAATTAGAATATTAATTATCAAGATACTGTGGTTGGTGGCAAAGTAAGTTCATATTTTTAATGCTTTTATCCTGTTACATTCCATGCCTTTATACTGAATACATGAAGTCTTGGGAATTATCTGCTATGATGTATTGATTTTACAAGTCTTCTATTCACCACCAGTCTTCAAAATCTGAAGAGAATGTAAAGAATAATACACTGCTTTTTAAAAAAGTAGAGAGATGCATCAAATGAACATTTTCTTAGGGATTATTTTCTATTTTAGAATACAAAAAATTCATTAAAACTCTCCCTGCAGTACCTACTTTCATAACCATCTATTTTATGTTTAAGATATAATTTCCCCCCTTGATTTAAATTTTCTCCTTCCCTCAGTCATTTATGCCTATTTTAGAAACATCTAGTGGTTTCATAAAGTTAAGCATGTACCTGGATGATTGAGGAAAACTTAACTGTGTCTCCGTTGATCCATCATTATCCTGGTTTGAGGCCTGAGTTGTGAAGATCATTATATGGATTAAGTAATGCAGGGGGATATAATACCATATTAAAGTATGTCAGTATGTAAACGTTTAAAGACCTGTGTTTAAATGATATTTGGGGGCATCTGGTATAGACAACCTTTGCAGTTTCCTCTCACTACACAGCTTTCATTTGGTTACACTTAAATGACTCAAGCAATTTAACTGAACTCGTTGGGAAAGTATGTTCCATAGGAGATCATTAAACACTAATCATCTCACATCATTAAATAATTAATGAAGATTAGTAGTAATGCTCCTGGGGAGAGTAATAGCTATTGGGAGTAGAGTATTTTTGTTCAAAGGTCTCAAAATGAGAGATGAGATGAGATCAAAAGCCACTTTCTCCATAAAGTCCCTCTGGCAGAGCGCTGTTTTACAATCTGTCATGGTTTATGTTGGTGGCCCCCAGGCCTCATGTATTTGCATTGTGCATTTGTGATTGGTTCACTGTCTAGCGCTTGGATTGGTGGTGTCAGTGCTACACCCTCCTAGGGGGTGGAGCCAGGATGTGATGTAATGGCAGGAAGAAGGTGTGTCTCTCTCTTGCTGGTTTCTGCTTGATGTTTGCAGCCGCCATGAACTGTGGCCCCGCCATGCCACCCTGCCTTGGAGCCAACTGAGTATGGACTGAAACCTCCAAAAACTGTAAGAAATAAACCTTTCCTTTCCCAACTTTGTGCATCAGGTATTTTGTCTCAGCGACGAGTGAAAAGGAACTAAGACACAATCCCTCCACTTTGTCAGCTTCCATAATATGTGGTGTTATATTTTCACACTATTGTCACTGTGACCTTCACTGGGAGAATGGAAATTATGTCATTTCATCTCCATATCCTCCACAACACTTGGCATGAAAGTAGCATTTCAATCAAGACTAACTATGAGAATGATGTGAGTAGTGACAGCAGTGATTTATGAATGACAAGTCAACATTCTTAGAACTCTTTTTTTTTTTTTTTAGATAGGATTTCACTATGTAGTCCAGGCTCATGGCAGTCTACCTGTCTCAACCTCCAGAGTACTGAGATTACAGGTATGCATCACCATGCCCAGAATCGAGCACCTTGTTTACACAAAGGTAGAACTTTTATGTGCATTCCTTCATTTAGAACTAAAAAAAATTCTACAAGTAAGCAATTTGGCTCTCATTATATATGTGACATGGAACATTAAAATCTGGCTTTTAAGAGAAATTTGGCCCTTACTGAAGAATAAATATGGGAAAGAATGAAACTTTTGATAACTCCAAGCAGAATTTAAATTTTGAATCCTAGATTACCTTTAAATAAATTTTGGTAAACTTCAAGCATTGAGTATTTTTAATTTTATCTTTTTACAGGGTTCACTTATAAGCTGAAAAATTTAATATGATGCAGGCATATGCATAATTGTTACTATGTCTACTTTTCAGTTAGAATCTCACATTTGCTGAAAATATATTCATAATGGACAAAATACTTTGAATTAATTTACATTTTTATTGTATTTATTTCCAATATCACCAGTGTACAATCAATTTGTGCCTCTATGATTTTTCCTTTTACTTGCATGAGGAGATTGTTGTATTTTTACTCTTTCTTGATCAACTACAATTTCTCTTAAATAGTGCTCTCCCAAGTTTTACTAAAAATAGGAACTTCCATAAAAATATAGTTTACTAAGTCTGTCACAGAATCAACATCTCCAGAAGAGCTCTGAACTCTTAATTTATTAGTGGCTTTTATTCTTAATTTGGAAATTCTTCTGATACATTCTTTTCTAGGTCTTGAAGCTATTATTTTTATAAGAGAAAATAAAGCATTTCCATTATGGGGCTGCAAAAAAAATTGGTAAACTTTACATAATTCTAATTTCATTTAATGTTGAAGTTCTATCCCCACTCTAATTGATGGTGCCCATGCCCATTTTAGAATGATAAAATAAAATACATCATGTATCTCATTCTTGGAATTAAAAATCTAATAATATATTATAACAATGATAATATCTATTTATCTAATGTCGATGTCATGAATGGTATTTCAAATGTTATCACTGTATTCACTGTAACAACATTAACATCAAGTTACTTTTCTGTGACTCCCTCCCCACATCAATTAAACTCTCTGAGACCAAAGTCTCATCTTTTATTTTAGCTATACTTCTCACAAACCTAAAACAGACACACAATATGTGTAGTATCCTTATTTATTATGTTGAAATAAATCAAACTGTGAATTATTAAGTAGAAAGCTAATGATAATTACATTGGCACAGTCTTTTCACTGTTATTGCTTGGAAATCATAATGTTTTTATACCACCAAGATCCAATTACTTCACTCAAGATTTCTCACTTTGCACAGATAAATGGAAGATATTAGAGAAGCTCTTTTTACCAAACCCCTGCCTCTTACATACTTTGCTCTTTTATCCATGCTACTTTTTTTTGTTCCACCTCCAAGTAAGGGCTTCATATCTGTGTTTAAAAATATGCAACCTAATATGTAAATGTTACTAAGCATGGACTCAGTAGAGCTTTTCAGTCTTGGTCAGCAAATAAAATAAACCTCTGATGTCAAGCTATAAGCTAAACCATTTCAATAAATAATGAAACATTTCTTTCTCTAGTAGGCAAGGAACTTGCCACAAATAATTGGTGTCACTGAACAAAGAATCTTTTTCTGTCATGTAAAATGGCTTGAGCCCCAAAAGGCTATGGGTCATCAGGGCTGATAGTGTCAAATATGTATGTAGTGGATACCAAATATTTGTTAAAAGAAAGGAAAATTGTGAAGGAGAAAAGGAAGAGAGCGATAGAAAGGAAGGTTTAACTTATAATACTTTCAATGTCTATTTCAAAGTTCTTTCCTCTCTAAACTACAGGTTATGTGCTCACTTCCACAGCACATGTGCTAAAATTGGAATAATACAGAGAAGATTAGCATGGTCCCTGCACAAGAATGATATGCAAATTTGTGAAGGGTTCCATGTTTTTCAGTGGCCAGGGATACAGCTCAGAGGTGCAGTGCTTGCCTGGCAAGTAAGAGGCCATGAATTGATTCCTAGCACCCTCCCCAAATCTCTATTACTTACAAGCTTGATATTTGTCTTTCTATGAATATACATTAATATCTCTGGGTTTTATCTGGAAAAGATTTTGCAAGTCCTACAACTCTTCTATACTACAAACATACCTTTATAACAGAAGAACGGGTATTCAAATGACATTTTCATACATTTTATTTAGTGTGTATTATCACTTTACTGGAAGCACATTTATGTACATGACTAGAAAATAAAGATTAAAAATACATCAATGTACTTTCTTTTTGCTATACTAGCAACTGAACCCAGGGCTTTTACACTAAGCTACACACCCAACCATTTTAATTTTTAATTTTAAGACAAGGTCTCAATGAGTTACTAAATTGCCAGGACAGGGCCTGAACTTGCAGTCCTCTTGGCTCAGCCTCCCACAGTGCTATGATTATAGGCATGTGCCAGAATGCCTGGCTTATACTTTGGGTTGTGTTTGATGTTTGAAGGTTTTAGTATATTGTAGACCATTGCATGATGTCTTAGTTACTTTTCATTAGTCACTGAGACAAAATACCTGATGCCCAAAGTTGGGAAAGGAAAGGTTTATTTCTTATAGTTTTTGGAGGTTTCAGTCCATACTCAGTTGGCTCCAAGGCAGGGTGGCATAGTGGGGCTGCAGTTCATGGCGGCTGCAAACAGCAAGCGGAAACCGGCAAGAGAGAGACACACCTTCTTCCTGCCATTACATCACATCCTGGCTCCACCCCCTAGGAGGGAGTAGCACTGACACCATCAATCCAAGTGCTAGACAGTGAACCAGTCACAAATGTACAATGCAAATACATGAGGCTTGGGGGCCACCGACATAAACCATGACATTCCACCCCTGGCCCCCAAAGACTCACGTACAACCTTTATACAAAAGACATTTAGTCCATCTCCAAAAGTTGCCAAAGTCCTAACATTTTCAGCGTTGCTGAAAAGTTCAGGTCCCAAGTCTCCTCCAATAGCTATGGCAAACTCTTAACTGTAACCCCCTATACAAGTGAAACAAGGTTAAACATTTCTGAAATGCAAAGGCACAAAATAAACATTACCATTCCAAAAGTTACAAATGGGGGAATATACAGTATTGGAAACAGAGCAAGTCCAGCATCCAGCAGGGCAAACATTAAGTCCTAGAGTTCCATGCTCAGCATTTGAAGCAATCTGGTTGCAAGCTCCAAAAGGCTTGGGTGATTCCACCCCCAGGGCACTTCCAGGGATTTCAGCTCCTGCCGCTTGTCTCTTAAACCCTCTATGCTCAGTTTTTACAGCTTTCCTTGGATGATCCACGTTCTTGGCTTTTCTAAACTTCTGGGGTCTCCATTGCACCTTTGGCTTCACCCTTGCATCTTTACAAATTGCCCTCTCAGGGGCACACTGCTTGGCCTCCAAGGCCCTTTGCAATAGAGGTGGAAGCCTTCTTACCCTCAGAATTTGTGCATTTTCCTTGCACCTAAAATCAGCACCATGTGGATGCCGCCAAGGTCTGCTGCCAGTTGGAGCAATATCCAGGCTTTTCTCTCTCTTGGCTATAGGGGTCCAGTGCCTGGATTGCTGAGCTCTGTTTACCTGATTGTGGAGAAAAGCTTTTCTATGTTGCCACCATTCTGGAACCTCATGTGGCTGCCACCATTCTGGAACCTCATGTGGCCTACCGTGCCATTCTGGAGCATGGTGCTCTGAAGCTTTCTCATCTGAGAAAATTCTTTCACCTTTGCAGTTTTGAGGCTGCAAAGGGTGAAGACCCACTGCTTCCTGGGATGCCCAGTGGCCATCTTTCTTATCTCTCTATTCTTTCTTAGCAATCCAAGTCTCGGCACTATCTTTACAATCCACAGCTTTACTGGAGTTTTCCTTCTGAGCAAACTCACAGTGTTTTAAATTATGCTGCTGGGCTCTTTGTTCTTGATTAGCAACATAAAGCTTGCTAAAAGCCCCCAACAATAGCCATGCCACAGCCTCAACATTTGACTGCCTTGAAATTTCCTTTGCCAGATTAATCAGTCCATTACCCTTTGTCTCAGTCTCAGGCAAAGTCTCTGGGCATGAGCAAAAGGCAGACAAACTTTCTGCCAAGCCATAACACACATCATGGGGAGTCAAACAACCAATACAGTCCTTCTTCCCAGCAGAAACCTCCCAACCCTGGTCTTTACCATCAGGCTTTCTATCAGCCTCTGGTCTCTTGAGCTCTGACCAGAATATCCTCTACAGAACAACCTAAGTTGCTCCAGCTCTGTGCATCCAGGCAACATGTCTGAACCTTTCCAAACTCTGCCCACAAGCTATTTCCAAAGCCTCTTGAAAAACATGGTCAGGTATAGTCACAGCAATGACCCCACTCCTGGTACCAAATTCTGTCTTAGTTCCTTTTCACTCATTGTTGAGATAAAAAACCTGATGCCCAAAGTTGGGAAAGTAAAGGTTTATTTCTTACAGTTTTTGGAGGTTTCAGACCATACTCAGTTGGCTCCAAGGCAGGGTGGCATGGTGGGGCCGCAGTTCATGGTGGCTGCAAACAGCAAGTGGAAACCGGCAAGAGAGAGACACACCTTCTTCCTGCCATTACATCACATCCTGGCTCCACCCCCTAGGAGGGTGTAGCACTGACACCATCAATCCAAGTGCTAGACAATGAACCAATCACAAATGTACAATGCAAATACATGAGGCCTGGGGGCCACCGACATAAATCATGACAGATGAGATAAGAACTCAATTATTGAGATGGGGATTAGAAAATGTTCTGCTAGCAGTATGTTGGAAAAAGAAAAGGCCAGAGTGGAAAAGGAAAAGAATATAAGCTACTCAGTTTTTTTTTCTGTGTGTGTGTGTGTGTGTGTGTGTGTGTGTGCGTGTCTGTGGTTTTGTTAAGAGGATACAAATGGACCTAAAATTAACAGCACTTAGGAAGTTAAATGCAACTTAGGAGAGGCTATGGTTTAAATCTTTAGTGTCCCCTAGCTCCAGGTCTTCAACTTAGTACTATTGGAAGGTGATGGAAACTTTAAGAGGTAAGGTTTAGAGGGAGGTCTTAGGTCATTGGAAGCATGCTCTTGAAGGGTACATTGGGACCCTGGATCCCCTGTTTCCTTCTTCTTTGTTTCTGAGCTACCACATAGGGAGCAGCAGGCTACTGCATACTACCTACCATGTGTTCTATCTTGCCACAGGCCCAAAGACAACAGTGCCTATTACCCATGAACTGAAACCTCCAAAATCATGAGCCCAAATAAAATTTACTGTCTTTAAATTTATTACCTTAACAGTTTCCAAAGATGGCAGACTGGTAGGTAGCAAGAGAGAGATCCTCTCTGAGAGAGACAGCTTAAACGCCAGAATTTAACAACGTGGAGAGACCCAAACAGAGAGAGATGGACTCTCTCAACCCAAGAAACTATAGTTTAAAAAACTGCTCAAACATGAGGTCCTGGGGCTACCATTAGTGAAGCTAAGATCAGCAAGCATGGCGCCTTCCTCGAGCCGTCTGAATTCCTGCCCGAGACCAACCTGACCAACCAAACTGTGCCGATGCCACTGGCTTGAGCGGCCGGAGCGTGGAGCTGAGCATCCCTGAGTGGGCTTGCCCAGACACGGCCCTGCACACGACCCACCCAGAGGCACCATGAATTTGCACCACAGCCGCACTGAAGTCAGAGGTTGGGAGCCCAGCAGTTCTCAGGGACCGGCATCAACATGTTGTGAGTGACTCGAATAAGACCCTCCCATGGGAAAGGGGAAACCAACTGGAAGACATGTTGGATTTGGGCAGGACAGCCTTAACTCCATAAGGAAGTGGCTTCAGTTGGTTGCTCCTCTCACCGAGCACATTGGTGGAATCTGCTTGGATTGGGCCGTGCCCCTGGCCAGGACCCAGTGGGTTGCTACAAACAAATTCCCTGAGCACAGCCACACACTGACACAGTGAATGCCTGCAAAGGTTGACTGGCCCGGAGGAGAGGAGCCAGCACACACTGTGCTTGCTTGAACTTCACTCTCTGATAGTGGCTGGCAGAGGGCAGAAACCCCTAGCCTGCATGCACAGAGGAGCCTTAACCAACAAGAAAAGGGGCTGGGAATTACACTGTACACTAGTATGGAAGGAGCCAAAAACATGACGAGAGGGAGAAATAAGAAAAAAACCCCAGCCCCCAATCCTGAGAACATTGATCAAGGAGAGGTAAATACAAAAGAGATTGAGGGCAGCAAAAATGCAACATCAAACACAGTGGTAGCAGACATAAAGAGATATCTTCAGGACCTTGTAATTGGGATCAAAACTGAAATATTAATTCAAATTAAACAAGAGTTAAGTAGATTAATAAAAGAAAGGCTGGGCACCTCTCAAGAAGACACAGACAGAAGAATGGAGGAACACAAAAGGAGAGAAATGTTTAATGAAGAAAACAAGAAAAACCTAGAATTCATGAAGCAAATTCAGAGAGATTATCAGGAAACTAAAGACTCCATAGAAAACTGGCAAAACTGCTTGAAAGAAACCAAAGATAGACTATCAAAAATTGAACACAGGCTTCCAATGTGTGATCATGAAAGGGAAGGTCTCTTAAAAATAACAAGGGAGCAGGCAGTAACAATTGGAAGCCTAGAGGATCATAAGAGGATCTATAACTTAAGAATAAAGCATGTGAATGAAGAAGCAGGAATCAAAACAGAGGAATTGCAAAGGTTATTCACAGAAATTATTAAGGAAAATTTCCCAAGCATAGAAAAAGGAAATGATATGCAGCTGTATGAAGCATGCAGAACTCCAGCCACCTACAACCAAAACAGAGCTACACCTAGACACATAATAATCAAGATCCCAGAAATTCAATATAATAACAGAATATTAAAAGCCATCAGAGAAAAGAAACAGATCAACTATAAAGGAAAACCCATCAAAATCACAGCAGACTTCTCGACACAGACCATCAGGTCAAGAAGAGCTTGAAGAAGAGTGAAGTAATTCAAGCCCTGAAGGAGAACAACCTCCAGCCCAGATTGATGTATCCTGCAAAACTCTCTCTAGAAATTAATGGAGAAACAAGATGTTTCCATGACAAACAGGAACTTGGAGAATTTGGATTGGTGGTCACCAATCCAACCCTACAAAAAATACTGAAGGACATTTTAGAGAGAGAGAGAACAAGAATATGAGCATTTCAGGAACAATGACAGAGAGGCCTCAGTGAATGGGGCAGACAGTGGAGTGAAACAGAAAAATAGACAACCAATGGCAGAAAAACAGAATAGCAGAAATAAGGCAGAGAGGATTGGCTGTAATCTCTAGTATAGATGGCCTTGAAATACTAACAGAGAGAAACACAGGCAGAGTAGATCAGGAGATAGGGTCCATTGAGATGCTCTATATAGGGAGGCAGTGGGACCCAAAACAAGCAGTGCATTCTATAGGAGTGAAAGGGGAGGAATTGTCTAAAAAACGGAGGCAGAGGATATTGTTAATTGGGTAACAAGATTTAAAATTTACATTATTCTCATCACTTTGCTTGGATAGATTACGTGCTGTTCCAGTTTGTCTATTTACGCTAGACTTGAGGACATGGTCAGCTATCCCAAAAATAAGAGGACATATTATGATAATCATCCCTAATTTCCTATCAACTTAATCTGAAGCCCTTTATAATTTATACTGTCTTATTATGACTTATCTTATTTGAATCTGGGTTGTTAGATTGCTATTTTATATTGACTGATTTTATTTAAATCTGTTATGATTGATAGCATCAAGTCTAAGAGTATAGGCAACTACACTGAAGATGACAAGATTCATTAAGATACCCACTCTGGTTTGATTATTACTTGCTTTTGTAGTCTTATAATGTCTCCAATGCCTTGTTTTTATTAATGTTGTTATATACTGCTGAGACATCATGGTAACCATTGTAGATCACCTTGTATTGTGGTTATATACGACTTTTTTGCTTCATGCTTTTCTAGGAATTGTTTTGTTTTATCTTTTTTTGTTTTGTTTTTCCCTCTAATACAGAAATAATAGATATACATTTAGAGACTCATGCATGTGTAGAGCTTATAAACAGTTTACAATAACCAACTATATAACACATGTTGAAATGAACAACTACTTTGAAGAAAAAGAGACACTACAGTACCCAGTGCTGATTCCATAATGTCATGATGTGTAATCCAGCAAAATTATCATTCTTTGTTCAAAGTGATTTTAGCTTGTTTTGTTTTGTTTAAGTTCAACACACATGAAGGTATGAACAGCTGTTTTTAGGAGAATGAGAAACACTATTACAGCCATTCTCGGCTTCCCTATTGTCTGGTCTTGAAGACCTGAAACGCCCTCCTCGTCCTGCTCAGATCAATTCCATACTATGTTGTTTCATGTGAATTCCCTGTATGTGACAATATGGACAACTATTTGGAAGAAAACAATAGTCAATACGATAGAGAGTGAATATCTCCAATTGTCTAGTTTTGGAATTTATGTCCCTTACATTGCTTTCTTGTATCCAGTTTGTTCTTTTTTGTTGTGTTTAATTTTACCCTTTTGATATAATTGAATGTATATTTGAGTGGGTAAGATGGATGACCATATTGCTGTTTTTTTTGTCAGATTGTGGAACAGAACTGTTAAGAGACTTACTCTTTGAATGTCTACTTTACATGTTTTAACTTTATAATTTGAACAACTATTTCCAAGAAGTCAGTAGGTAATTTGTCAAGTAATAATCTCTTAGGCTTTTTGTTGTTGTTGTTGTTGTTGTTGTTGTTCTTTTCCTTTTTTCTTTGGAGTTCTGTATTGTTGCTACCCTTTATTCTGTTTTATTTTCTTTCTTCTCTTTAAATAAAATAAAATTTAAAAAAAAACTTATTACCTTAAGTACTTAGTGACAACAATGAAAAACAGTCTCTGTGAATATTTGGCATTTGGGGATGTAAACTCTGTGTGTGTGTGTGTGTGTGTGTGTGTGTGTGTGTGTGTGTGTAAATTGAAAAAAAAGTTTTAAAAACACTGAATTGGAGTTTGAGAAATCCTGGTGAACTTTTAGCATCCACAAAACTAACAACTGCTGGATGAAAGCCAAATAGATTGAGTGCTAATCAGCACGTGAGAGAACCAATGCAAATGACCTTTTCTAAGACAGACGATCAAAACTGGAAAATTAAATTTTATTTTCCTCACTCTTCTCTAATTATTCTCTGTATTTTTCATCTCTTTCTCAGACCTACTCAGCCATGTTCACTGTCTTTCTTCAGCTTCTTTACCAAGACACACACACATGTGATTTTTTTTCAGGCTAAAATGATCATTTATTTAACAACAGCAGCAACAAAAATTGTACAGAGTTCTTATGATATTCTGGAAACTACTAGATGTTAGGAAAATGCATACATGTTTCTTGTCCTGGCAGCTCAGGAGGCGCGAATAAAGAAATGAATGCCATGTGTTGAAGGCTAAAGCAGGAATAGAAATGTTGTGGGATCACAGAGGTGATTATTAGTGTCTTTAGCAAAGTTGAGGATCACTTTCAGAATGTATGTTATATTTTTTTCAGAGCCACTAAGAACATCATACGTGGTTTCAGGACCAGCATGTTTTTATTATGGAAAGTAACCTTGCCTGACACAGGACAAATTCTGCAAGTGTTCAGTGTACTAAAGGAGGAATGAAGCAAAATGAGCTGGTGCAGGTAAAGGAAGAGATGGGCTAAGGACTTGACTTTAACAGGGGACTACACCTTTTCTGGCAGAAGGTGTGTGTGTGTGCGTGCATGTGTGTGTGTGTGTGTGTGTTGGGTTTAAGGCAGAGAAAAGACATACAAAGCAAGACATGGAGGCAAAGCTCCATTTGCTATGGGAAAAGAAAGAAAATCAATTCGCCTTGAGAAAAGGTTGCACATGTTGGAAAGAGTTACAGGAGAGAAGTCTGAAAAAACAGCTCGGGGCAGGTTTACAGAGGGCCTTGAAAGTCCTGGTAAGCTCTCGGCATGCTCTCGCCCCCACTAGTACTGCTTTGGCAAGCAGCCAATCTCATTTTAATGTTGAAAATCACCTTATGAACTTCTCACCTCCTGAAGCCTGACAGTTGATTACTGCGCTAGAAAAGAGCTAATCTGCTTGGCAGATAAACAGTTCACTCTTGGAGAAAAAATTAGTCATCAGAGAACCAGAAAACTCCAAGAAACTATCTTTCCTCTGAGACCATCAGAATGCATAGACATTATTTCTTTACTCTTAGTTTTCTCACAAAATTAGAAACCTACCCAGATAACAGGGTAAAGGGAGAGAGGGAAGGAAGGAATATATGAACAAAGAATGAAGGGAAACAAAAACAGGAGTCATGTTTGGGAGCCAGGAAAAAGAAAAGGAGTGAATAAGGAATGTGGCGAGTCCTCCACCTTTGTGCTTCTCATGGAGCCCTCAGGAAGCCATTTCTTTCTTCTTGCATGTTCTAAGAAAAACAATATTTGAAGTGTTGACCTCTGGTAGAAGGAATTATATATATATATATATATATATATATATATATATATATATATATAGTATATCTCTAGCTCTATCTCTATGTATATGGTATATCTTCCATTTTCATTACCTTTATTGGTAACAGTGGATGTACAACTTTTGGTGTGACCTTTTGTTCTTTTTTAAAAGAAAAGAAGAATTTATTTCAAATGTAAAAGGTAGAACGAGTGACACTAGCAATGTACTAATAAAAGTAACTCAGAAAATAAAGCTTAGTCATATTTCTTCCTATTGCAATTGCTTAAGAAACTGAAAATACACAATCAGGAAGTAGACTCTAGGTTCTTCCTTTTGCACTAGAAATGACGGGGGAAAGCTAACACTAGACAGAAATGTTTCTTCCTTAGCACACTTGCTTTGTTCTCAGTATGCCTGAACATCCAAATATCATCAGAGAAATCATAGAAGGACAAACACCATGTCATCATGTTGCTGAAGGTCACAGTCTTCCAAAATAAAATGGAAGATCAGGCACTCCAACTCTCTTATAAACTACTTTATCAGGAGAAATTTAATGATACATTCCAAAGACAGTGATGTCCCCAGAAAAGGAATACACAAAAGTGAAATAAACTTCATTATTGGGCAATGTGTTCAGGGATAATTGATTTTTGCTTTTTAATAATTCACTTGATATTTCTATTTTAGCCTTAGGTTAAAAATAACAGTAAGTTTCCTCCCTATGTTTTCCTAAAAGAACCTCTGTATTTGCCAAAAGGGCTTTTCATGTGAGATTAGCAAATAGCATATTGATTAGAATAGGCTTTGGGGAAGGAATCCTTATCTTTAGCTCCCATATGGCTCTGTGACCTTCTGATATATTAGTATGACAGTACTTCCTTCAAAACATAGCTGCCTTCAAACACATGTTACACAGAGATTTCTATGAGTAAAGTAAATTTTAGGGGCAGCAAGCAGACCATACCCACACACTCTGCAACTCAAACTTGATATGTTTCACATTTCATACTTTCTGCAAAGCAGCAAGCTGGCTTAAACTACAAAGATCAAACACGCATGTGCAAACAGAATAGCATGGGAAAGAACAGATGGTTTTTACTATGCCTTGTGAATTGTGGGCTGTTCTGTTTTCTATTACTCTTTTGTAAAGTATTTAATTTTTTGTTCACAAAATTAAAATTGACAAAGAAAGAATTTTCTTTCCTCCCCAACCCTGTTGCCATTTACTGTCTAAATATTGATACTGCTCATTGACTGATGAAATGGAGACAGCAGAGTCACTGTAAGGAACATGGGCTATGGTGTCAAAAAGCATCTGGATTAGAACATCAGAGCTCAAGCTTCCTGCTCACCTTGCATGGGACCTTAGGTAAGGCCCCTGAGTTCTCTAAGTATGTAAAATGAGAATGGTGAGATACTCCGGAGTTGAAGTGAGAGATAAATGAAGATATAGCAGCATCTAGCAAAGGGCTCAGCACAAAGCAGTGTCTATGAGTTGAATCTGAATCTGAATCAGTGAGAAAGAAGAGAACACAAAATACTTGAAAACTACCTAATAGGAGCCGGGTGTGGAAGCACACATCTGTAATCCCAGCACTCTCAGCAGCCAAGGAAGGAAGATCCTTAGTTGAAGCTCAATCTGGGACATTTAGTAATTTAGCAAGACCCTGTCTCAAGATAAAAAAAATAAAAAATGAACCACAGATGTAGCTAATTGCAAAAGCCCTGGGTTCAATTCCCAGTCCTAGCAAATAAATAAAAAAAAATCATAAATAAACAAACATATCATGAATAAATAAATTCACCTATCCATTAGGACTATGTAAAAATGGCTCTACTAGTTGAGGAACTTGTTTGGTGTGCTGTACCTATTTACTGGAGATTAATAATAAATTCCCTTTTATCAGTCTTTCTTAATAACAGGTCTTTTCTATATTCCAGGCTAAGATCTGCATATAATAAATTAGACATAATATATTTTTCTTAAAATTCAGATTTTCTTCTCCCCACATACACATATTTCTAAGATTCCGCCCCATAGGGACAATTTTTACATCCTGCTTTTCTTCTATGCACCCAGTAGTTACTTCTTCAAATCCTATTAATGTGGAGAGAAATGTTTAAATTGTATGAATTATTCCATTACCTCTTAAAAAATCAAAGATGAGAGATGAAAGTGGAACATATGATGTCTGTATTTCAAAATATCTACATGTCTTTATTCTTCCTCAGAGGTAGAGCGGAAGCAAGTCCTCAATTTAAATCAACAGTGAAAGAGAAAATGGTAGTGCTAAGGCTTGTGTCAGCCAACAAGGTGGAAGTTTCCTGTCCCTCTGCTCATTATAACTGTAGGTGGGGTTCTCACTGAATAATCCAGAGGAAGACAAGTCTGTAGCAAGCAGTCTTGCTGGACCAAGGCAAATTCTTGATGAGCATTTCTCTACCACTTTCTGTGAACAAGAAGGAACCTGAATCTTGAAGATACACCCAGAAATACTCTTGCGGTTATACCAGAGTTCTCTTGAGCTTATCCTTAAAAATACAAACTCCTAATCATATTCTTCTATTTGCTTACAAGGAATGAAACAACAATGATTATAACTAAAATCAAACTAAATTTTAACAAAATAGCTGGAACAATTTAGCACTGAAGTTGGTGAAAGTATCCATGTCTATTATCAGTTCTGACTCACAGATCTGTGAGTCAATTTTCAAATGCCTCTATGCCTCACTTTCTGAATCTGCAAAAGAAGTGACTACACTTGTGTAAAGTAGATTTGTATTTTTTTTTCTGGCTATCACCAGTTTTCCCAAGACTATTTACCCCTTATGCTTCCTGGGGAATGGTTATGTGAGAAAACGGTTTTCTTTTGTTCAAGTTTATCCTGAAATCAGAAGTTGCGATTTATATAACCAAATATCCCAGGATGACAAATTTCTTCATATGAAATGAGTAGCAGAAATATTTTACATAATAAAAACATAATAAATTGTTTTTCATTATTTAATCTGTTTTGAGAATAATTAGAAATGACAAGCAGTGCTGTCTAGTTGACAAGGTATGTAACACGTGAGAGGAGTAACTGAATATTTGCTAACAACTGACTTCCTCTGTGAAATCTAAGCTCTAAAGCTATTTCAAACAAAGTTACTTCCTAATCATCAAGCCCAGTGACCACCTTTTTCCTTCTCTTATATTTCAGGTTGGTTTACCCAGCTGTATTTTTAATCAAAACCCCTTCTGTTCCCTGGAAAATTTTATCTTACCAATTGGGAGTTCCCATCAATTAGAACTCATTTTGAACCTCTGTCTCCACTGCTGTCTTCCCATCTGCTCACATTTATGCTTTTCATTCCTTGTCTTAGAAGAAAAAAATAAGAATAGAAAGGTACCTTTAACTTCCTTCTGCTCATGAAATAAAGATAAAACTGTTTCTTTCCTCTCACTCAAATAAACCTCTTGAAAGAGTGAAAAGCACAATGACCCAGAGGTCAAGAGTTGAAAGGATCTGCGTTTAAATCTGAACTTTATCAGTTTCTGTGCTGTAATGTAGTAAATAAACATGTAAAGTGATGTCCAGTATGTGTTACAATTTGTTTATCTGTAAAATGGTACTATCTACTCACTGAAGTGCCTGTAAGGAGATTATATATGCCAAATATTTAGTGGAATGCTAGACACACAATTAACCTCCTCAATAAACATTAACTATCATCATTATTATTGTAATCCCATCTTTATTTTTTGTCTAGCTGCTTTGTTTTCTTTGATATACTGAATTCTGTCTTTTCTCATCTTCTCCCCAGTTTACCAATCCTAACCACTAAATCCAACTCTTCTCAGTTACCTGAGAGTTCAGCGTTTGGCCTACTAGTTCATTATCTTCTTTTTTGACTCTCACTCTTCTTTTGGCTTTCTAGATTTCTACATTCTTTTCTGTCTCTTGATTAATGCTCTTTTCTTCTTAGTAGGGTGAGTGAGAGGCTTAGTGCAATTGACTCACTGGTTCTCTTCCTCAGCAACCCATAGAATTGAATCAGAATCCAAGCATGGATGGTGAATTAGGCAGCATGCAGTTTGGACCACAGAGTTCTCACCAAGAGAGCCAGCTTTTGTTTGGTGGCCAAGGATGCTGTAAAACAAAGTGATAAATGGTATAAAAGAATGACAAAGATAAGCCTTCATCCATTTAATACTCAATATTGTCAGACTTAGTCTTGGGCCAAATTAGATACTATAAAAGAAGATTCAAATTTGATAGTGCATTGGTCAAAATTTGATATGCATGAAATGTTAATTTTTACAGTGTTTTATTTAGGTTATTTGTACTATATTGATTAGTAACATAATTGCTACACAGTGAATACACAGCTTATTTCCTGAGTCTCTGCCATGATCTGCTATTTCTCTTCCATTACAAATTCCCCACATTTGTCCACACATTTCTGTTGTTTTCCAGAGTTCTCCCCATAATTTTATTTTTCTCTGTATCTTATTGAAACTTTGATTATTTTCTCTCTAAAATGCTTTCAAATTTTCACAATTGAAAAAGTTTGGCAACGAAATCCAACATGTCTCCAAAGCAGACAAGGTTCTTAATTATTCTGGATGGTTTCTTGTTTCACTTTGTAGGAAATGGTGCCAGATACATCTTTTCAGATGATCAGAATAATTATCCAGCCTTTGTTTAAGCATGTCTTATAATGTTTTGGGTTAATATTGATTGTCATCCAATTAACTAATATGATCTCCTCTCTCCAATATGATCTTCTCTCCCCAACAGTTTATCTTGTGAAAAAAAATAGTAAGGGACCAGTCATCTTTCCGTAATCGTTTTTGAGAGCAGGAACTATGTCCTTTTCATCTTTGAAGTCCAATGTCTTTCATGAAGTAGACACTTAGTAAATGTTTGATGTTCTAAACAGAACCAGGAAAATATGCTATAGAGATTATGAGAAAACATTGTTTTAAAAGCCTGCTTCTGTTGTTAGAAAAGCTAGTGATCCATTGTGCTCAGACTAATGAGGATCATGAGCCAATAAAACCACATGAGCTATTTCCTCTTCCTCTTTTTTCACAGCAGCTTGCCAGAACAAAGAAACCTCCTTCCTTCCTGCTGCTGTTCACCCTCTCCCTCTGAACATATACTCTGCACACTGGGATTCTGGAAATGGACTTGAAATGTTGGGGTAGAGAAAAAGACAGTATATGCTTTCAATTCTGTTACTTCATTTATACTGCCCAGTGAGATAGATTAAATACACTCCCACTTAATAAACAAATAGATCTAAAGCTTATAAAAGTCAAGAGAATTCCATAAAATTATTCTGACAGTGGATGAAAAATGATTTGTAATCAGATGTCTGGGGTTATACCTAATCACCTGAAATTATCACTGTCATAGATTTTTAGGGTATCACTGTACAAGTCCATTTATAACTATAACAGCAGTAATATTTTAATTTTACAAATGTAAATGTACTTTTATGTATGTTACCTACTTGCAATATAGAAATAACTAGGAGTCTAAGCCACCAACTGTTATCACTCAGAAAGCAATTTTTCTAGTAAATAGAAGTGCTTATCTCATGCATTTATTCTATATCTCAGTAATTGCTCTGTAATTTTTCTAAAATTTTAGGTGAGTTTGGTTAATTAAGATGAAAGTATTTGTATCCACACCTCACAGCATCAACTTGATCCTCCATGTGAGCAACCTTGGTGATTGGATATTTCCAAGCTAGAATTCCCACTTTATAATAATCCAGGAGACATCTCCAGGATACTGTAACCCTCCCTTACCTTGAGGGCACAGAAATGACTTAGCTCTCTACTGCCCTCCCAAGCACATAATACCTATTCAATAAATGTCAAATAAATGAATTTTAATCATCTACAGAGATCCACTCCCCACAGTTCCAATAGTCAAATACCTAAGCAACTTCAACCTTAAGGTTTTAACGTCGCCTGTAATCCTGGAGCCCAAATATAATATAATTAGAACTTAATACAGAAAGACCAAAAGAAATTCAGTGGGAAATTTGGAAGTGTTAGTTTAGAAATCAGTAGAGGTTTAATCTCTAATGAAGATCATGACACAAATATACTTAGGCCAACCTCTGAGTGCAAAATATGTAATTTATCTGAAGCCACAGATAATTGTGAGAAGTAGCCTATTGATAAGGAAAAGTGGAAAAGAAGGCAAGAAATTCAGCAATTGGTATTCTCTAAGATTATGTTGCATTTTCTGCCTGAGAAGAATTAGGTAGTTTTAGTTGTTATGTCATTCACTTGTTTTGAGGGCAATGTAGCATTTTCATGGGTTGTTAAGGCTTATTCTCTGTAAAAGTCAGTAGTAAAAAAGGATGTGGGATGGTTTGTACCTAGATGTCTACCTAAAGCTTCATGAGACTATAAGTAGGATCTTTGGAAGGTGGTTGGATTAAAGGGGCACTATAGTTGACCTCGTATTAGGAGGCCTTTTTGGGAGAGGTAGGACACTGTGGGCATGAGCTGGAACTTTATATCTCTCTTCCTGGCTCCTCCCTTTTTTGGCTGCGACAATGTGAGCAGCATTTCCTCTGCTATGCCTCTCTGTCACACACCCTGTCTTGGAGTCAGTGACTATGGACTAAAAAACGAGCGAAAATGTAAAAGATAAATAACAGAAAACAGAGAGATAGATCTTTTGAAAGAGGGAAAGAGACCAAGAGATTAAGGGAGAGGAAGAGAATGGAATGAAAAAAAGATTAATCAAAGTTACATACACGTACCAAATTTTCATGATGAATTTAATCATTCTATACTGCAATCAGGTATTAATACAAATAAAAATTTTAAAAATAATCCTTTGCAGGTGTCAGGTATTTTTTTTCAGGGATGAAAATATGACTAAGACATGAGGCTTGGGCATTAGCCAAGGTGGGAAATTCAAATCCCATGAAAATCAACACAGGAATATTTCTTTTTAATAGGAAGGATTTCTCCAAGGAACAATTGGAAATAATGTCTTACTGCTCAACAGGAAGTTTGGAGAAGACTTTGGTTCTTTTGCATGAGAAACAGTGCTTAAGGGCAAGCAGTGCTGAGTTGGCAGAGTCCTGTCCATACTCTACCACTATGAGCTCATGGCACTCCTCAGGCTCACCATTTTCATCAAAAGCCACCTGATCTTTCCTCCTACCTCAACAGAGAAACTGCTTACCACTTGTCCTGAGTCAGACCTTCTTTCCCAGCCATCTCAGCCAGGCAGTCAAAGCTTAATTCACAAGGATCACTTGTTTATTGTGCAAGCAAGGCCAAGTTATTTGTCCAAACAAGCCTACCTGGACCAGTAAACTCCGTTAAATCTTCTATGGGAGTTCCTGGGAGTTAACGCAATTTGTCTGTATTCATTTTTCTATGAATCCTTGAACATGTTTTATAAGAAATCTTGCCCAGTAATGTAGCCCAGTTTGAGCCTGCCAAATATATTCCCAGCCAAGTCATAGAATATTCTCTTGCAGTTGCCCTTGATTTGTCTGTTTACTTAAGGCTTAATTAATCCTCTCAAATGTATATTCAGGGTTGGCCAAAAAATACGTATTGAGATAACTAGGACTGAGCTATATAAACTCATTGCCATTCATTTATTCATTCATCAAACTCATTGTTGGGCACTTACTAACAGCTACTCTTATCCAGGTACTGTGCTAGACCCTGGGAACATTACAATGGAAGGTTGAGTCCCTACCTTTGACCTATATAACTGCCTAGTGGGGAACTCCATGATGTGGTAAGAATCACAGACTTACAGTCCAATCTGTGTTCTACTCCTGACCCTATTTCTTTTTAACTTTCTAATCACAAACAAGGCCCTTCTAAGCCTCACTTCTTACATCTGTGAAACACTAATAATAGTAATCCTACTTCACAAGGGTGGTATAAGTATTAATGTTCCAGGAACATTGCCTAGAGCATAGTGAGCACTGTATACATGACATTGGTTATTACTGTCATCACCCTCCAGAGGATAGCCGGCAAATTAGCACTGCAATGTTATATGCACATGAAGATGGGGGTGTGTGATAAGGAAGAAGACATAAGAGGAAGGTAACTGATATCAAGCCATACCTGGAAGGATAAGTAGCAGGAAGTCAGGAAAGGAAAGGGCATTCGAGAAAGACAGAATCATTGTATGTACAAAAACACAGGGTTAATTTTTAAAAACCAAGTACTTTAGGAAATTGCAAGTAGCTCAGTATGTCTGGATCTTGAAATACATATAGGAAAGTGGTGAAGAGCTAGAAAGGAAGGGAAGGGCAGTGCTATCCTTGAAGTGGAAGTGGTCACAGGGCTCTGCACTTCCACAGTAATAGTCTCTTGCAGCTTTCTCTCTATAACACCACCTATGGGTAACTACATGGTCCCTTGGCCCTTCGGGATCATTTCTTATCAGCCTTGAGTTTTAGACATATTGTCTATTTCTTTCAGTTTTCCATTTCCTCTCATATCATCCACTATAGATGTCCTAAGAGAGGAGCAGGGCTCTGAAATGTACTCTAATCTTCAGGAATTGCATTGAAAAATGTGATCTTCCCTCTGCTCCAGAAAGTACTCTTGTCAGGTAGAAGGAGGTCTTTATGTTTTGGGAGAGCTGTAAAGAAGGTAAGGGAATCATTACTGTAGAGTCTATTCTTATAACTAATGTCTCTTTTGTTCAGTAATGGCTTTAACCTAGTGACAGTATGAAGGAGTTATGGCTGTGTCCAGCTGGCAGCTTCAATTAAAGCAAATTTGGTAAATATGATAATGGAGCATGTACTTTCCATTACCAGCTGGAAACCCAGGAGCCTAGAGTACATGCTTTCTGATGCATCATGATGTCCTTTGAGTGTTAAGCATGTCCAGTTTGGCTCAGAGACAGCTAGGAAGAAAAGTGCAAGCCATGGCCGATCATCCCATCACACAGATTGTTGACTTACAACGAATAAGTCAGACACCATGGAGATCTTCATCAAAACAATGGGAGGAATATTGATTTGGCCTTGCAGAACATGAAGAAGTGTAATATGAACGGGAAATTCTTGGTAAGCTCTGTAGATGTCTAAAGGGGTCAAAGCTTGGGCTGCTGTTTAATTCAGTTCTGGGCATACCAAGAGAAACTGTGACTACCGGTAGTGAAAGTACAGTGGTCTCTAAGGAGCACTTGGGCAGGATGTCCAGTCTGTCTTAGTAGTCTATGAAGAAACAAAGTCAAGCACTGAAGTTGAAGATTTTTATATTAGGGCTGTTTAGTTTTGGCTTTACTAGACTTGGGTTTATGTATCATGTCATGTTTGTATTGAGGACAGGGTGGAAACAACATAGAGAGAAATTAGGGGTATTTAAAGTCATAAGACTTGAATAGATTAATAGTATGAACCTACATTAGACTAAATATTCACTTTAAGAGCCAGGTATTATTTGGCTCTGTTAGTTTTAAAAACAAAGATTGCATTTTAGGTGTTAAAGACAAAAGTCTGACACACTGAAAGTTATATATCTGTATTTGTATTTGTATTTGTATCTGTATCTGTATCTGTATCTGAGTCTATATCTGTATCTATATATCTATATTATCTATATCTATATCTATATCTATATCTATATCTATATCTATATCTATATCTATTCAGTCCATTTTACCAAGGAATGATGGTGAAGTAGCTTTAAATGCAGTCACTGTGAGTTACTTAGAGATAAACATTCACGATTACACAGAACGAGAACTAGGACCCTCCCTACATATTCACAAGAACTGGCTCCAGCAGAGGCAGCCTGCATAGAGCAATTGCACTTCATAGCAATGCCCTCCTGGCTTCTTAAGGTGATTTGGATTAGCCACATCTCCTGTGTAAAGAGCACACTACTGCTTCCTTGTCCCTGTTTCATAGAAACCTGATATTAAAAATGTAGCATTTTAACATGCTTTGAGATCTTTGAAAGTTGCCCGTATAAGTGCGGGTTAAATGCAGGGCATCATTGTCACTATTAAATATTATACTTGGAAAATAATATTGGTCATTTGATATTAATTTCTGGTCACTGTCCTCCCTGATTTATTTCCATGTGGATAGATGTTAAGCTAATCTAGTCATCTAGCCTAGCGTACCTTGAGTGTCCTGGCCTTTGAGTCTCCATGTGGTACACCCTTGAATGCTCTTCTTCTTTCCCGTCTTCTCCATTCCTCTAAATCCAACCCTGGTATTGAGGGGTAACCTCACATGGTTTATTTCAGTAGCTTTCAGTAGCTTTTTTATCTATTGGCAGAATCCTGAGTCTCATAGGAATGCGCCTGCCTTAATATTCTTTCTGTAGCTCATCACTGCTGAGAGCGGTCTGTAGAATGTGTGACCTTAGCATGAGCATGATGGGCTATTGTAGGCTAGGTTTTCCTTTACAACTAGATGCAAGTGGTAAATATATACATATTTTAGACATGGTTCTATCATTTTCCTGCTTTATCCTATTATAGATTATAGATCCTATTATCCTATTATCCTATTATAGATCATATTGGAGTTTCGCTCCAATATGAATGACTTTGTCTCCTTATTCAGCACACACCACCAACAAACATCTATTGAGACTCTCCATATAGAGGCCGGGGATACAGCCTTGGAAATAAACACTATCACTGTTTTGAAGAAGCACATGGTTTATTTCAGTAGCTTTCAAATTTTCTTGATATTAATATAGTAAGAGATCTATTTGACACCCCAACTCACTACCCGCGTATATTTGTATGTTTTTAGAACAATGCATACATACAAGTTTCATAATACTTATTACAGTTGCTGCCTTCTGCCATCTTCTATTTCATTTTAAATGATGTAGGTGTGACTCACTACTACAGTTTTAAAACTACCTAATGCATATTGATTTATAGTTTAAAACACTAGTCTTGCTTAGACACAGAAAAACAGTCACATAATTAAATAATCACTCTACTATGTTAGAAGCAAATACTGTACAACTTTTTGTTATCTGCCATTGTATCCTTGGGACTCATGTTACCTGGTCAATGGAAGGCTCCATGGTGGTAGGAATCATAACCTGTGTCTCTTTACATTCTTTCTCCATCTCTCATCCTTGATATATTATATTGCACAGAGAATGTGGTAATTATCTTATTGTTGATAACAATATATTGGGAATGATTTCACTAGGTCAGGTCTTCTGAAAAGCAGATCTGAGGGAGGATTAGGTGTCTAAGAGACATAACGAGGTCATAGCCCATAAAGGGTAAAAGAGAAGGTGGGGAGAGTTTGCAGACCATGATGCAGACTTGGCAACTATGAAAAAGCAAAAAGGGAAGGAACAAGAAGTTAGGAAGAGGCTCGCACTGCAAAACAGTTCTAAGAAAATTTTGGGTAAGTGGATAGGATGTGCTCAAAGTTATCTATTGGCAGAATCCTGAGTCTCATAAGAATGCGCCTGCCTTAATATTCTTTCTGTAGCTCATCACTGCTGAGAGCAGTCTGTAGAATGTGTGACCTTAGCATGAGCATGATGGGAGACATAGTGGGGCAGCAGCTGGGCTGTCAGGCAATCATGTTCTCTGCAGAGATGATAGAGATGTCACTTTCCAGGCCACCACAGACACAACAGTATTGCTATTGTAGGCTAGGTTTTCCTTTACAACTAGATGCAAGTGGTAAATATATACATATTTTAGACATGGTTCTATCATTTTCCTGCTTTATCCTATTATAGATTTTTCTCTAGGTAGCCCTTTTAGATAGTATGCATCAGGTCTTCTCTGGAAGCTGATATTCTGTCCACTAGCTGCCCTGCCACAGGAGAGTTCTTTGGATACCAGTATACCCATTAGTATTCCTTAGGAGTGAGATAGGGGAAGGGGTTAGTGCTCAAGAGAGTAGGTAAGATGAAAGGGCAGATGTTGACACTGGTGAGTCCTACATAGAGAGGACTATAGCTTGGCTCTTAAATATCTCCCAGAGGCTCATGTGTTAAAGGCAAGAGCAGAGGTTTTGGGAGATGAGATAAACTTTAAGCGGTGCAGTCTAATGAGAGGCTTGTTGGTCATCAAGGGTGTGCCCTGTGCCCTTGAAGAGGATATTGGCAGTTCAGGCCTCCTCTCCCCTCTGCCTTTCTTCCTGGTAATAAAGCAAGCAATTTTGCTTTGACACACATTCCATCATGCTGTGTTGCCTCCCCACATAGCCAAAGGGGCCACTTGGTCATGGACTGGAATCTCCAAACATGTGAGCCAAAATGACATGCTTAGCTTTGTAAGTTGATTATCTCAGGTATTCATTATAGTAATGGAAAGCTGACTAACACAGGGAGGTTAGATCTTTACAGCCCACACCCAGACACTTAAGATGAATTATTCTGTTACTGATCTATCTCTCTTCCTCTTTTTCTTCTACCTTTGCAACCACTGAAACCCACAGGGAAGATTTTGAACTAAGGGTAAACTGATTCTCACTTTGTAGTTGAAGTTCTGCCAATAGTGAAAAAAAAACCTTTCTTATATTTTGAGGAGACTGAAGTTACTGGAGGAACTGGAATAATCTCTAGTCTTTCTATGCTTTTTGTCCAAGGTCTCAGAAAAGAGCTGCTCACTTGAGGCACTTCCTGAACACCACCTGATGATGATTCGTGGGGAGAAGGTGGTCTCCCCATCAGCCCACCTGTAATAAAACTTCTTAATGATGTGAGCTTAGATGTGGCATAGCTTATACATAACAATCAGAACAGACTGGTAAGATCTGTATCAGTGACCACTTATTTTCAGGCAAAAGTGCACCTTTGCCTTGTGGCTGGATAGTAGCACACAGTTTGTCCTATCTCAGGCCTAGATCTCATGACATTATGTATCACTAGTAACTGTGATAATGACTTCCCTCGGTGATCATTCAGCAGTCTACCTAGCAGGAACTCAAAGCCCTGCACAAACAGAACATCACAAACTTTCACAACAGTCCTTTAAAATATTTGACAAATGTGTCTGCTTTTCTAGTCTGGAGAAGGACTACTCTTGCCAATTAATATTGACTCATCACTAACTCAACCAGTGATGCTACATCGCTAGTGACAGGTAGAACTTGGGAAACCGGAAAGGTAAGGACAATGTCTCCGAGTGCATCCCATTCAGACTCAAGCAGGTTGGCAATTGCTGGACTTTGCCTTGGGTCATTTCAAGGGTTACTAAACTGAAATGTAAACCAGACACTCTTCATCTTGATTTGGATGGAGAATTATTTCCTTTGTCTTGCTGTTTTCAAGAGTCAGAGTTGAAATTGCTCATACCACATGTGTCATTGTGATATAATGGGATGGTCTTGGGGACAGTGGACTTCAGAAAGATGGTTGATGTTTTGGATATGGGTAGTACCTGCTGCAGAGTGGAGAGGTTGTCTAAAATGCCTTCATCTTCCTGAGGTTAGATAATACCCTGTTTCACAGCAATACAAGAAGTCTGAAAGGACTCATTTAACTCCAACCCAGCTAAATCTCAACTTGAATTTATGAGAAATAAAATAACTCAACATTAGTAGGATAGAATTCTGTTCTATCTCCTGAAGTTAGTTTTCTAGTCAGCAGCTACTGACTTGACCCCAAATAGCCCTGGATTTCTCTGAGACCTTTTCCATACTAGCCAGGCTATAGCATGCATGAAGGTTCCCAAGCAGCCTGCTCCTGGGACCTGAGCCTGTGCTCTTGGCCACCACACCACGTTTTGGGGGATTTGTTTGGGTGCTAGTTCCATGATGTAGGGACATTCTGGCTTTGCCTAACTGAAGCTTCTGCGGTTCAGTGTAGTCCCATATGCTCCCTGTTCCTTAGGCTCTGTTGCCTACTTGGCAGGTGGTATGGTTTGAGCATAGAAAGTCTCTGTGGGTTTTTCTCTCTTTTTTAATCCTCAGGAAGAAGATGACCTTTTGGATCTGTGTCAGAATGTTCTTCTAAAAGGTGCCTTACACCTCTCTGCTACACTTAGAGGAAACCTCCAGCTGTTGCCTAGAAGTACAAAGAAAAAAATCACACAAATCCACTTTGCATCAAGGAAAAACAAAAGTGTTTTTTCGTTTAGAGAGAGAAGCAGGATATCAATCAGTTGGGGTCCTACTTCATGACATTCACGGCACTAATTTAGGAAATAATCCTGTGAAAAAGCAGACATCTGGAGATGTGAACTAAGTTTTGGCCTTATGCCACATTACACAGAAGCTTTAGTTTTCTGTACCACTGTCGCAGAGAACATAGATTAGGTACCTGGGTTTTGGAGATGAATTTGCACACCCATTCCCCCTCTCAATGAAACCATAGATTAAGGCTCAGAGAAGCTAATAAGAAATTGGCCAAATGGGTCTCCCCCTTGGGAGTTCAGCTGTGAGGTGCATAGTAGCTAAGGCTACTGTTGCTTTATGCAGAGGTACAATAGCTACCACATCAGAAAACAATTCCGTGGATTTAGAATGACAATTTATAAGTAGTGCTATTTCTTCAAAATGAAGGAAGGGCAAGGGCTGGTCCATGGGTGAGTGCAGGACTGGCTAAAGTTTCTTTTGAAACTTTGTATTCCACACTGATTTTACCTGCCTTGGTCACCAGTAACAACTTTCCAGAGGGCTGTAAGGAACATCGCTGTTATTACTTAATACTGCCACTTGTCCAGCATTATTCATTTGCATGATTAGGTCTTTCAGCTCTCATAGATCTTGAGGCAAGTATCATTATTTTTCTTATATTCCAGATGAATTTAAGGAAATGGAGGCACAGAGAAGTTAATTTGTCAAAGAATGAAAACCACCAAGTGGTGGAGCTACTTGGAATCAGGACATTGTTTCCATAGAGCAGCTCATGCTATATAATTCTGTTTTTTCATAGGGTTTATATTCAGGAAAAAGAAAGAGGTCAGGGGAAAATGACCAGAAACTCAGGGCTTCTGTGGACTCTAGGACCAGATTCATCCCTCTCCCCCACCCCCACACGCAGCCTCAGCCAAACTGCCACATCAGTCTTCTGGATTGGAGTTTGGCACCTACAGCTTGCTCACCTATCACGTGACAGTGACACAACTAGTCCTTCACCAGGGAACATCCTGAGACATGTATCAAAGTTCAGTCCTCCAGCTCTGTGTCACCCCAGTGTCAGTGGAGACCAGAGCTCAAAAGGTAGTGCTGCCTGGCCCTGAGGAATTAGTCTCAGTCCCCAGCTGCTTCTCTATGAAGAGGAAATGGGCACTGAGCATGGCATCCTGTCTTAAGGGAAGGATACTTTGCTTTCCCACTGCCATTTCAGCTGAGGAGGCTGGGATGGCAGGTGTAACCAGATTTTCCTTCAGCCCATCCCATCCTTTCCTAGTAAGCAATCAGAAGCTTCTCACCAACTCATTTCTTCTGAGTATATCACAAAAGGAAATCCTTCTGGTTTTCTCTGAGAGAAGAAAATTAAAAGCCAATATCCTTTCCAGGAGGCGATAGGCATGTGCCAAGGTTCCTAGGAAACTCCCAGGTCATCTGTCCTGAAAGGTGTCCATAGACTTTCAAAACAGCAGTGTCCCTGACTAAGAGCAAATTTCTTCTTTTTTTTTTTTAAAGGACATAAGGTGTTCATGAGTGAGATCAAATTTTCTTCTTCCTGCAGATGTGAGGCTATGAAGAGCAAGTGAAAATCATTTTAAAAATGAGAAAAATTGAATCACTCCTTCATGGAGGAGCTGACCCCTTTATATGACTCTGCTAATATCTGAAGGAACTGGCAGCTGTGTTACACACAGGACCCATGACCACGATTGCTGTGGCTGCTTTTGAGCAATTGAAACATCAACCATGAATCAGCTCAATCGCTCAGTAATGTTCTTAGTCTGTCAACAGTGTGTGTTTTGTTTCCTAGTTTTAAGCTAATTTTAAACCTAAATGTGTGTGTATCAAGAATTATGTTTGTTCCTGTTGGATAGCCTTTAAAAACTGGTAAGGACACAAGGGTTCCTTGTTACCTGGACCAAGGTCTGAGGAAAGACTCCTTATGCAGTGGAGGACTCTGGAACAAAAAACTCTTTTTACCAGGGCTGGCACAACCTTACTGAGGGATCAGGGAGTGGGCTAATAAAAGCTGAGAGCTCTAGGAGCAAAGGGACCTCCCAAAACAAGATTGAGGACAGCGGAAGGGTTTATAGGTCAACTCTGTACTGAGCACTTTTTAAACCCCTGTCACCAACGTGTGTAGGGAATAAGTTGAGAGCATCATAATGTGAAGGAAGCAACTTGAGAGCCCTGTGTAATTGTGGAGCCTAGATATATTGTAAGCATGAGGTAATGGAGAGCTGAAAGTCTACACCAGAACTTCAGAATCATCTGGAGAGCTTGTCAGAACTGTAGTGGGTACGCTGGATCTCATCTCAGAGTCTCCAGTTCAGTAGATCTGGGATAGTAGCTAAGAATGTATATTTCTTCCTTCCTTCTTTCCTTCCCTTCTCTTCCACCTGTTTCTTCTTCATGTTTGTGTGTGTGCACACGTGTGTGCATGTGTCCCTGTGGTATGTAGGAATGAACCCAGGGCCTTGAGCGTGTTAAGCAAGTTGTCTACCATCGAGTTACATCCTCAGTCCTTTTTTATTTTATTTAAGACAGGATCTTCCTAAGTTTCTCAAGCTGTCCTTGAACTTGTGATTCTCTTGACTTAGCAAAGACAGAGCCTGCCTGGGAATATGCATTGCTACCAGGTTCATAGGAAATGCTGAGGATGTTGCTAAGGAGCTCAGTTTGAGAACTGCTGGTAGAAACAAACCACGGGGATTCCTTAGCTTCTAACAGCGCAACATCACTGGTTCTTTGTTCTTTAATTTTTTCGTGGAGCAGATCAGCTGTTACTATTAAGACGTTAGGTTCTGGCTTTGAATCAGGACAGTATTAGACTGCATAGGATTGGATTTTGGCCTTGATTTACCAACTAGGTGATATTTGTTACAAATTATTTAGCTCCTCTGTCCCCTAGATTTTTTACTGTAACAAATACATATGTACTAAGCACAGTTTCAATGTGTTTACTATTATAGGAAACACTTCATACAATTATTGTGTTGATTAAATGAGGTAATCTACATTAAATGCTAATTTGAACTATTTGAATAAGGATCTGAAGGTCTTCTGCTATTAAGACTTTTTGTTTTTCAGTACTGGAGATTGAACATGGTTCTCTTTGTGTGCAGGAATCAGGTTTTCTACATATAGAGGCCCACAGCATTCAATATAGGGTGGGCATGTGCAAAACACCAATCAGTAAAGATTTAAGGATTGCCTATTATAAACCCAGCAGTATGCTTGGCACTGGGATATTAAAGATAAATAGGAAGCTCATAACTTCTTCTAAAAGAGTAGGCAGATAGCTAAGCAAGCCATCAAGAAACAGCAGGAGTATCAGAGCTATGAGACTCATTTCAGCTATGAGACCCTTGGTGAGCGGTGGGGAATGGAAAGGAAATGGAGGACTCATCTGGTGGAGATAATATTCCAAATGTTGAGCACTCTTAGCTGATCCAAAGCCAGGCCAGAGTGTGGGGACAGGGAGATGAGTAGTCAGCATAAGTGCTGGGAGGTAAGAGAAAGCAGGAGTTAGAAAGGAATGATTCCTGTAACTCAGAATATTTTTCTTACAGCCAGAACGTTCTGAAGGTTTAATCATCAAAAATAATTACTACTGACATTCAGCCTAAATTTACCCATAGCCTTCTGTCCTGATCTGTGAAAAGAATGTTTGAAAGTGTCAAGGTCAGAGAAACCAGAATCCTAGCCCCTATCCCAGGCTCTCCAGCCCTGATAGAAAAACAAAGGCCACCAGCAAGTGTCGATCATTCTGGAATGTGCTGGCACAGCTCTAGGGCTTGGGGGCATTCTCTCAGCTTCCTCCCTTTCCTCTTTTGGTCTGGTGAGCTTGCAAACTGTCCACATTCTCTCCAGCTGTCAGTCAGGTCTCATACAGGCCTCTCTGCTTAACCAAGCACATGCACATCACTGCTTTCCTGTGCTCTTCCTCCCCATGCCACTCCTGTTTTCACATCTCCATCCATGCATCCCCCATGGGCCCTAGAATAGCAGCTCTCTGGAGTCACAAAATCTGCAAGAACCCATGTCTGGTCAGAGGCCTAAATGAGAGACTGGGCCTGGGAGATGATTGAAAGACTTTTCCATAGGATTCACAAAAAAGGAGATGGTTTAATATCTTAGGCAAATCCTAAATCAGGCCTGATAATGCATGCCTGTCACCCCAACACTGGGAGGCTGAGGTAGGAGGATTGCAAGTTCAAACACAGCCTAAGCAATTTAGCAAGGCCCTACCTTGAAATAAAAGATGAGCTGCAACTGTAGCTCTGATACTCCCGTTGTTTCATGATGGCTTGCTTAGCTATCTGCCTCCTCCCTTATAGAAGAAGTTATGAGCTTCCTATTCATCTTTGATATCTCAATGCCAAGCATACTGCCAGGTTTATAATAGCAATCCCTAAATCTTTACTGATTGGTGTTTTGCACATGCTCACTGTGTTGAATGCT
>PVJX010012610.1:0-49830 GCA_004027295.1 Dolichotis patagonum
CACATATTAGTTTCAAAAGGATTTACTTTTCCGAAGTTATTTTCTAAGTGTAATACTATATAGGTATGGGAATTTTAATGGAAATTAAACATTCAGAGAAAGGCCTTTTACATAATATTTAAACATGAACATATTGATTATCTGTGATGTATTTTCAGCTATGTGCACAACAATTACACAGAGAAGGTAAAAAGTCAGCGATGGCTGGAACACAGCAAACAGCTCAGGAGGCTGAGCCAAACCCTGTGTCTAATTCTCTCTAAGCAGGTGAAAGCTGAAAGGCAGGAGAAACTGACACTGTTCTATATGATCTGAAGGTTCTCTAGTTAAATAACGGAAATATTTTACTTTTAGAAATCCATACACAAACACCACTAAGACAAAGAGTAAAACTGAGGGAAAAACACAGCCGTGGTTTGGATCTAAAACATCCCCCAAAGTCTTAGGTGTTTGGCAGGTAACTGGATTATGGGGGTGCTTTACTTATTGGTGGTCCAAGTCACTTTACACACCCCTTAGGATGGTTGGAGATGGATTCAGACTGGAATAGGGGTGTTTTCCTCCCTCGCTTTGCCCCTCCCTCCTCTCCCCCATGTTGTTTCTGCTTTGGAGTCAGCTGACCATGGACTGAACCCATAACCCTAGGAGAACCTCTCTGTCTCTAAGTCGTGGATATCAGATATTTTGTCCCAAGGATGGCAAGATAACTAATACAAATCCTCAACTGTTTTTTTGTGTGTATGTGGATAATCTCCACTCTGCATGGAGAGACCAGAGTAACTTAAGTACACAGTAAACAGCATTCAAGTGGTATGAAACACGGGCAAATTTAGATATACACCAATGATTCAAATTCATTATGATTTACTATGTAAAAAGTTCCCAACCACATTCAGCTAAGGAACAGAGGGAACTCCAAATCAGCCTTCATAAATTAAAGTATGAGTTCTTACTCACGTGTGGTATACTGGACACTAGCAAATCAGGTTCCAAAATCGATCCAAAGAGTAGTTGGGTGTGAATCTTATCTCAGCTGGCAGGGAAATGGTCCACATTCTGTATTCTGCTATTTATTGCCTGGGAAGTCAGAAAGGGGCAACGAGAGGGGAAAAAGTACAGTATTTAAAGAAATAATAAATAATTGTGACAATTATTTACGAGGAACTTGCTGTATAGAAAAAATTTCTCATATGCATTTACGGTTGGCAAATGCATGGGAGGAGAAGAAAGAATGCAGAGTGCGTTTTTCTAACTTTTTTCTATCTTTTTATTTTTAATTTTTATTAGTATCTGTGTGCAGCACATAATGATTACATTCTTTGTGGGGACTTGGTGCAGGGACCTAACACATCTTAATTCTGTTTATATTCCCTTGCCCTCCTCATTCCTCTTCTCTCCTTTTAACTTTTGTTCTAACTTTTTTGAACAGAGGGGTGTTTTCTAAATAGACATTAGAGATTCTCCAACATGATAGTCCTCATAAAATGCAGCATAGCAAAAACCTAATCTGAACTTAGTAATGCTTTTAAATGAATTTGTGCCATATGATCAGAATAATATATGTGTATAACTTAAAAACTACATGTACATGTTACATGTGTGTAAACAATTTATATACATATACACATATCCATACTACATGCAGACATCTAGAGGAATGCCCTGTGCATATATTTAGATAAGTAATATATACTCATAAATAATACAGTCATGTATTTATATGAATTAACATTTATTCAGTTATTCTACATATAATCTTAAGAGTATATAACTGATTGTTTAAAATAATCTTTTTTTAAATTTTATTTAAAGAGAAAAAAAAAGCAATACAGAAAAATGGGTAGAAACAATACAAAACCTCAAAAAAAACCATAAATCACTAGTTGACAAACCACATACTGTCCTCCCAGAAATAGCTGTTCATGTTACAAAATTAAGGCAAACAAAGTGAACACACAGTGAGGCTGCAGACAGAAAAAAAAGGATGGAATAAAGCCAATTGAGACAGTATAGTGAAATTGGCACAGAACATCACAGCAGGTCACCAGGACAACAGTAACAGCAACATTGTATACCTCGTTGTCTTCACAATAGTTGTTCTTCTACTAGGTACAACAAAATCAAAGAAATACACAACATTATAGAACACATCAACACAGAGTATTGAATAGAGCAACACCGTTAATCAGGACAAAGCAAAACGGCGATAAAAATATCTGCCTTCAGAGATAGTAGAAGGAAACTCCCCCGACTTGCTGTACCAAGTATGGTCACCTCCTAAGAGATACCCAGATCCCTGGATCCCAATTGTTAACCGGGGGTGGGGTGGGGGTGGGGGGTGGTATGTTTGGTTCTAAGCCCGCGCCACGGTAAGCAACAGGCTGCTTACTGGTTGGCTCGGCCCCCTAAGTTCCAGCATGGCGTGGATCTCAGGAGACGCTCTTGCTTCTGGTTTCCCTGCCCTGGGGTGGCCGCGGCTGTTTAAAATAATCTTGAGATCACTGAAAGTGAACCCTGCTATTATTTAGTTTTTGTTTTTGCTTTTGTAGTACTTGGGGATAGAACCCAGGGCTTTGCACAAAGTAAGAAAGCATTCAGCCATTGAGCTATGCCCTTAGTCTTTTTTATTTTTTATTTTGAGATGAAGTCTCACTCAGTTTCTCAGATTAATCTTCAATATGTGATCCTCCTGCTTCAGTCTCCAGAGTAGCTGTAACTCTAGGCATGAGTCACGGTGCCCAACAACATTGATTTTTTTAAAAAAATAAATATTTACTACACGTGGACACCTCAGTTCGCCAAGTCATGCTCAGTGTGCTCTGCCTTGTTAATTTCACCACCATTTTGTTGAATGATTTTGAGTTCCTGTCCTTAGGAAATGTCAGTGTCATTAGTGAAAGGCTTCCAGTCTCACAGAAGAGATTCACCTTGCTTTGTATTAACCCTTTAATGTTTTAAAATGTTTTCCCCTTCTATCATTTATAAACTCTGTGGTCTGAGAGCTTGTATGTGCCCCTCACCCCCAAATCCTTACACTGGAAAGCTACCATCCTCGCCCCACGGAGATGGTTTCAGGAGCAGAGCCTTCAGGAAGAGGTTTGGTCACAGACAGAGCCTCCGTGGATGGATTTGGTGCACTAACAAAAGACCCCAAGGAAGATCCCAAGGAAGACCTCTTGACCCTTCCACCATGCGGTTGCCATGGAAACACAGTCATCTAGGAACCAGGAAGTGGACCCTCCTCCAGGGGTCATGTCTGCTACAGTTTTGATCTTGAACTTCCAACCTGAAGAACCATGAGAGACACATTTCTCTTCTATATAAGCCAGTTAGTCTGTGTGATTTTTATTGGTGGTCTGAATGGACTAAAATGACACATTATATTTTGTTTTCAAGATCTCTTAGGAGTTTTACATGCTCCCCAACGGCCAGTGTGTGTTTTGCCTTCAGGTGTATATGCGAGTGTATGTGAGCAAATGAGTTAAATTTGTGCAGCAAATATAGTTCCTATGAAGTGTCTTTTCTGACTTTCTTTTTTCTCAAGTCTTTTAGAGAGCCTGGTTTCTTAAGGCTAATGCAATCCACTTTCTCAAATTTGTCCCTTTTGTTATTTTCAAACACTAAAAAAAAATTGTTAATATCTATTTATGAGCATGTTTTGAGTGTTTTCTCTTACCAGAAGTTGAAATAGTGCTAGTGTATTTTGACTTTCCTTGAAAAGTAGTCTACAGCTTTTCTCTGCCTCAGCAAAGAATATAGGTTTTAAATGAATAGGCAATCAATATATATAAGTAAATGTGGTCCTGTGGAGACCTTTAAAGTGTAATGTATTCTCATCTATCTGCAGAGACTTAATCATTACCCAACACGAAAGAACCTGATCAGTTAAAGTCATAAAATGTCCAAAATTATTCAGGTTTGTGGACGTGGGGAGAACCTGGAACATGAACTTTCAATTGATGAGATTCAACAGACCACTCTTGGCGTCTCTCAGAATGGATCCATTCTCTCTTCCACACACGAGCCTTATAGGTATTTGGAGACAATACACACATCTCTTCTCTGCGGGTAATGTTCATCTTTTATTTGACTGAACCTTATCCGACATGGTGGTTTGTTCTCAAATTCTCTTTAAATTAATACTGTGTGCTGAATGAAGTATGTGTTTTAGGAATGATTGGTCTTGGTATCAGTGCTTATAGTGATCGATTGTAATTTCTATGATCTAGAAAATAGATTACCACTAGTGTGACTCAGGAGAGCAGTCATGTCGTAGCATCTGCCCATTATGATCTTGTAAGCTTCTCCTCCCTTAACTCAGTAATTGTGGAGTTTTTTTGAACCTTGTCCATGAAGCCCTTGGATTTTCTATTACTAAGGAAAGAAATATGTACTACATTGTGATCTGGGAGATCCCAAGAATAGAGAAGATAATTTTCTTGACCACAAGAGGAAGGAAGGATTTCAACTCAGTTATTTTAACTTGAAACTCAGATGCTAGGGTAAGAATGGAAATTAAACTTTGCTCATCCCTTCAGCCCACCCAAGATATATTTTGAATTAATATATCTTGGGTTCTGTTTAAATTAGAATTCTGAAAGAGATAATGCATTCATACTTAAGTGAGTTTTGGCTTTTGTTTTGTATATCCTTGAGAAAAGATGGTTGTACATTGTCCTGAAAATCTAATTCGTCCCTTGGTCAGCTCCTATGACTTAACACATTCACCTTGCAGAACTGAAATAAATAAAATCCCTATGCCTGGATGATTTGATTTGACACTGGGAATAAGCAAAGTGTCTTCATAATTAATTGCTCCCTTTGCAGGCCTCTCTATTTCAGCAGCATGTAGGCACAAACACAGATATTTATTTGTGTGGAAATTTTCTAGTGCAACTGTGTGCATGGATGTATAAATAAATTTACAGAAGGGAAAAATTGTGCTTTAACTGTTTCCTCCTAGTTGTGTATTCAATATCTTTCCTGATCACTTACAACAACTAAGTATTTTGTATACTCATGAAAATTCTATGAAGTATTTTTGAAGAATTTTTTATTTTCAAGTATATTGAAATGTTTCTCACTGTTCTCATACTCGTGTCAGCTATGTATGTATTCTTCCTGCCACCTGGGATTACTTAATAATAATAGAAAAAGATAAATGACAGCTAACTTGCACTGCTACAGAATGTTTGGGTCAAATTAAGATTCTCATGATTTAACATAAAAGTTAAACCCTAAGTTGAAAAGAGAGAAAGAGAGAAGGATGGAGTAGGCTCTGTGTCTAAAACTAAAGTGTATTAACATTTACAAAACCCAATTAAAACCCTTCAATTTTTGGCAGTTAAGCAAGTTTATATGCTAGAATCGTTTGCCACTTCACATCCAAGGAAGATCATTTGATGTTTTGTGAATTACTAGAGGTCTAAAGAGACAGACACTCCAGCACAGTAACACTACAAAAGACTTGATTTTCAGATTCATCTGAGATCTTACTTTACTGGCTGCTTTTGACAAGAGTGACTCCAGGAAACAGTCATTTACAGGGATACAGGACAAAATAATGGGACCAGAGATTGTAAATAACTTACCTGCTCTTCATGGTAACAATGTGAAGTTGATGCTTATAAGACTAGATAGTACAAACAAACCTGTGAAATAACATTAAATGAAAAGGGAGAGAAAACTTGATACAGTGGGCAGTTTTGGAATAAAGATAGAATTTTTTTTCTTGTGTTCAGTAACAAATGCGAACATATGATGATCTATTTTTGGAGTAACATATGATTCCTACTTTTGTATTAGGAATATTTTAATCAACAGCATAGGATTTAAATAAATTTCCTGGAAAAGATAAAGGCAAACTCAAAAGTTTTTCAGGAAATTGATTATATACCTTTGCTGTAAATAATATGCAAGTTTAGAAGAATACCTCATGACTACCAGATATTTGGATGAGAATTCATATTATTATTTTTGAGGACAGACAGTTTATAAACTTCTATAGGTACTGAGCATTTGGTTCAATATTGCCATTTGAGGCAAAAAAAGAAAGTTGAGAAATACTCTTCCTCTATTTAAAAGTTTAGTATTCTATTCATCATGGAGTTTTTCATTAAGATTGGAGTTTTAAGATACTGTGTTAAAGTACTATTTATATTTGCTACTGAGATTATGGCATCCCTTCGAATTTGTGCCAATTTCAATTCTACCCTTAGCTATCTATCCATCCATCTGGGGATCACTGAGATCCATGCTTTGGGAATTATTATTTATACTTAACCTTTCTTATCTATAGAGTAAATAATTACTCTTAAAGGTAAGATTTTCCTGTATGCTTTGTTCTGTATTAAACTTTGAATGTTTAGGGTTTTATTTTTTCACATTTTAACTCTTCATTTTTATGACCAAGAGATAAATTTTCTTCAGATTTCCTAAGCAGCTTGATATTGTAGGAAAGACCTGATCCGATGGCTGCTGCTTTGACTTACCATTGTGTTATAGTGATACCTTGGTTCAAGAGCTTAATTTTTTCCATGATTCTAGTGGCAAACCAAATTGGAAGAGATCCGATTCACCGTTAGGTTAAATGTTGACCTCATAGAGAAATTTAATTTGGTTCTTGTCCAATTCAGTTTGTGACTAGAACCATAGAATTAAGTTCGTGAACTGAGGTACCACTGTGTTTGTTTATTATTATTATTATTATTATTATTGTGTCAGTTTTATTTATTTATCTTGGTTCACTTTTCTTTTTGTGTTTAGGGGAAGGGACAGTGGAACATGGCCTCCTGCAGATGTTAGTGACAGAGGACTTTGTAGTGTATTAATGTAGACACAAATGCGTACAGGAGAAGGGATCACAGCAACTAAATATTCATTGAGCATTACACAAAATGGTATCGGATGTTTGGAGTGAAGCTAATCCTCTGTCTGTGACTCGATTGTTTAAAATAATTAGCGCCAACACAAGTTTAAAAAGTAGAAAACAACTTGATACAGTGTTCATTACACTTTGTTACCTTCTTTTCCCAAATGTTTCAGAAATCCAAGTCCATCATATACAACAGAAGAATCTGTGGGTAAAGATGGGCAGAGGACTTCAACTATGACCAAAGAATAGAGATCCGTAGCACAGACTGGATGACATCTATCGCCAGACTATAAAACTGACTATTTCCTATCTTCATTAGGTAAAATTTGTTCTCCATGACTCCACTTTTATCCCCACTAAACCTTATTTTAGTCATGGCTGATTGCCTTGATGGCTTACTCTATTGCTTTGGATTTTCTCTCTCTCTTTCCCAGAGTCTGGCCTTCCTTTTTTACCTTTTAGAGATTAACAAGAACTTTCTCTGAATCCCTCGGGTCCCTGAGTGTATATATATATATATATATATATATATATATATGACCACAGATTCAATGATGACCCTGGGAAGACTAGGGCACCATTTGTTTTGTGTCCTCAGGTTGACACCGATCATTGATAACCTCTCTTTGGCTCTAGCTTTCCAGCTGTTTCTCTACTCACCCCATAACAGAGTGGTTCCGACTTTAATTTCCACTTAACTGATGCCCCTGTGTGTGTGTGTGTGTGTGTGTGTTGTATGGATCAGAATCAAAGCTGTTGTAACAACTGAAGATTGATTGTAGCCCTAGTTTCCTTTGGTCCACCAGGGCTCCCAGAGTGAGATTAGCCTGATTAGACTACATACAGGCTTGCCCGAATCCCACCAATTTTCTTATCAAAGTGTTTACTGTTTCATGTTGCAATAGTTTCCCATTATTCTTGTGTTAAAATTCCTGCCAAAGATACAAGAAAGAGCTTGGCTGTAAAGTAAGTGTGAAATTCAAGACAGCATTTAACTTTTCTTTTAAGGGAGAAAGGAAAATTTTTTTTGCAATTCTTTGGGTCTATTCACCAAAAATCATAAAGTTTGGGAAAGAAGAATGCTGGAAATAAAAACAAAGAAATCAGGGCTTTCCAAGGAGCTTTGTGGAATACGTCCACACCATTTCTGTTTTCATTTTCTTCCTCTCTCCTGAACTTGTCATATATTGTGACAGTCTTTCAGGCAAGAAATCAGGGCATTTTGAGAGCTATAACTTCATCTTGTTCATTAATGTCTCGCTTTAGGGTAAAAAGAACGGGTACATCAATGTCTACCTGGAGGTATAATAAAAATAGATGTATCACACAGAGATGGATCATTTGTCTGGTTTATAGGGAATTCCTTCCCATGCCTGGGGAATTTAAGTATTCACTTGAAAGGAGCAGCCGTGGCAGCGAGGCTTCTGCTGTTCCTCATTCACCACAAAGCAGTAATTCAATTAATTTATTACTCTGAAAGACTTTGGCACAAGCGTGGTGTACATGACCTACTCGTGTTGGGAACAGATGAAAATGCTGTGTTGGCAAAAGGCTTCCATCTCCTTAATGAGATGTGATACTATTTAGGGTGTTCTCAGGCATAAGAATATGCTCCAAATTCAAAGCGAACGGAAGGAGACAAAAAAAAAAAAAAAAAAAAAACCCTGATCAGGTAGACGAGCTGCATAACAACTCTCATGCATTCGTCAAGATTTCTAATGGCTCAATAGTAAAATCTGCTTTCTTTGTAGGAGAGAAATTCTACTTTTCCTTGCTTTATGAGGGGTATACTCTATGTTAGCTTCCTGCATTGTGTATTCATATTCCCAGCAACAGAACTGAAAACACCAACTTTCCTTGACACTTGGAATACGGGGTGGGAGTGCCAGGCTGATGAAGCCTACGTACCTGCTCCGAGACCTCCACTGTAGCCTGCAGATGGTGACCAGAGAGGAAGGAGGCTGCGTCCTGTCACTGTCTGACTTCCAGTCTAATTCTGAGATGGCATAGACACTTAAAAAGAGGCCTTTTACTATTCATCATCTTGCTGATCAGGCATCAAAGCAGAATACGGCACGCTGCCCTGGCTCACTTCAGTTCTTAAAATTGACTTCCTCTACCTTCACCCCCACCCCATCCTTTGTCCTAAGAGACCCTTCCATGTATTGTCACAGTGTCTGTTTCCCACAGTGGTTTATATGCTTCTTCACAGCACAGTGTTTTGATAGGAATAGTGTTAAGTAGCACACATACAAAATAGAAGAAAATACACAGTTGAAAAATGGATATGACACAATCCACAGTGCAGGGATGGTTTGGACACTGCCCATGGCTGCAGACCAAGCAGGCCAGTTGAATTTTGCTCACCTCACCTTTTGATTGCAGACCTGTGTGTGCCTTGTTGAAACGCTGCTGCCCTCCGTGCCAGGATCCCTACAGAACGCTGGGAAGGGGTGAGTCGTAAATCTTTGCTAAGCATAAAGGCAGATACTTCTTTACAATGTCTTTTAAAGTCTCTGACTCAGGAATCTCAAGGCAGATGGCATAAGCAGAAAAACTATCAAAGGCTTGCCAAAAAGCAGAGAATTTTAGTAGGACTAAGAGCAAGTCACTTCCTTTGACCGTATCTGTAAAGACCCCAAACAATTCTGCTGGGAAGAGCAAGGAGAAGCACGTGTCTGACAGAGTTATCATGTTTTCCAGTGATTATTTGTTCACCAGACACAACATAGTGACTATGTAAGTGGTAACTAACTGACTGTAGCTGACTGCAGTTCACAACAGTGTGGTTCTCATTCCCGTGATGCTCGTTATTGTCTTGCTGGCCTGAGATGACCAACCTCTGAGACCAACCTCTGAGAACTGGTGGAGAAGATACTCACACCAGCAGCACTCCATTGATCACTGCAGCTATAATTCAGGTGTGTTAGGGTGGCTAAACTAGGGAGGCAGAATTAGACAGAACAGCGCCTCCCATGGGTTGTTCCTGGTAGGTGAGCTGATACCCCTGCTGGTTACTATTTACATGGATGGGATCCTGGTGGGAGGAGGGAACCATGCCCTGTTGCAAGTAATTGGGAACATTCACAGAGCTGCTAGACTTAAAATGGGAAATCCAGGGTCAGAAGAAACCGCCTGGAGAAGACAGAGAAAAGCATTGCAAAAGAGGTTGCATGCTGGAGGGGGACCAGGCAAAGTTGGCCATTGTGTGGGTGTTTGATTTGTGTAACGAGGGAGATAGTACGGTTGATTAAAACTTAACTGGCACAGCACCCAGTTGCTTAGCAGCTTTATTGTTTCATGTGTCCTGACTAGCGCCTAAAAACATAAGCTTTTAATTTTGTGAGTAGAAATGGAACAAGAATTATTGCATTAGAAGAGAATGGCCAGGGACACTCTTTAAGTAGGTATTGCAGAATTCCATCATGATGTAGTGACTAATTGTGAACATAAAGTTTTTTCCAAATTGTCCTTCATGAATCTTACTGGAGCTAGTGCCTGAAAATAGCTCTAAACTATCTTAGGATCCACCATATTTATTTTAGAAGATAAAAACTGAAAAAAATACTAGAACCTGAATATATCCCCCACATGAATAAAATAGACTCATGTTCATTTAAAGGACTTAACAGAATTAAGAAAAAAAAACCTTCCAATATTCCAAACGCAATAAAGCAAAGAAAACCTAATTTTCTAATCGTATTTTTTCTCAGAATATTTGAGGTTAGTGAATCTTACCACAAATGACATCATAAAAATTAACTCCAAATTATTTCCAGGGTCCATAACTTGTGTTCTATAAGGTGAGTATTGAATAAATATTACAACCTGTAGTTATACCTCAACTGAACTTCACAATAGTTTAAAAGCGTTTCTACAGGATCACGTTTATTAGGGTGGGGTTTAAGAAATGCATGAAAGAGACTAAGGACCAGAGAGTGCCGCAGATTATAACCGAGATAACCTAATGATATGCACGTCAGCTGTGTGGCTTCTTGATTATGCTGGTCTTACTACTGTTAGTACTGACCCTAAATTGTCATAGCAGATGGTGCTCGGCAAGAGAGTTTAGAGCACACAGCACAACTTTCTGAATTACTCCATCCTAGCAGAGTAGGGAATTGCTATAGGTTCTGACTCTGGTGTCCCTGGTGCCTAGACTGTCCTGAGATTTCCTTAAAGCCTGTTACCAAAAATGTAAAAATTTTACATTTTACTCCATGGTATTTCATGCTTGCTTTGGTAAGAAATCTGAACAAAACTGATGTTCCTAGATGAAATTTGTTGCCTAGACATGGGCCCCCAATTCTTGCTGTGTGTCCCACTGGGATGAGAAGGTGGTGTGAGGGCAGCCATTTTGGAAGCAGGGCAATCAGGGCTGACCAAGTTCTTTAGAGCCGGAAGCTTCCACAATTGAACAACTCAGTGCTAACAAGGGGAGACCAAAGAGCAAGCCCAGTGGTGGAATCTATTTACAGGGCTGCTCTGTCCTTGGCTGTTGTCCCAGCCACAAAATCCTCACAGGAGATGCTGGCTGCAGTCAGTGAGACCCTGGACACCTGTCCAGGAGAAAGGGGTCCAAACTTCACTAATTGAATGAGAACAATTTCCAACATATCAGCAGCTTCTCCCTAAAGTTTGTGTTTAGTACAGCACAGACATACAGCAACTACGTAAGCATTAAACTTTCGCTGTTTGCTTTTTGACTTTTTAAAACTTTTTATTATTTTTGTGTGTGTGTGTGTGCGCGCGTGCAAGGCTGTGTTCACTTTCTGCCCAAGCCTCCCTGCAAAGCACGATGGTTAACTATCTAACATCACAGATGATCTGCTCTGACAGACATAAAGAAGAATTAAAGTGAAATGCATGCACTGTTTAAAGTAAAATCATCTATGTCATGAATTAAAAAAAACCAGATGGAATTGTGTCTTTGGTCATGCCTCAGAAGAGTTTCAAACTCGTCTAAAGTACTTAATTTAATAAAGAAAAGAAAACCTTTCAATATTCTAAATGCAATAAAGCAAGCAACAAAAACTCTAATTCTTTAATCACGTTGGAATTTGGTATCAATTGTTTCCATGTAAGGGATTCATTGGTGGAATACATTTAGGTTTATGGGGAATACTTGGCGTTTAAATCATAGAGGCAAAATAACTATTAATTCTAATGTGGCAAACTGACAAAGTAGCCCTGTGTTAGCATAGCCCACTTGAAAAGAAGGATCTGGTAAGTGGTGCTGCGGTTGAAAAAGGGGAAACCTTTTATCAAGTGGGGTGAAGCATGTCTGCAGTATCTTTTGACACAGCATTCAGTTTCTCAAAAACTATTGCAAGCGAGTTCTACACAGACCATTTCTTTTCCATTGCACGAAAGGGGGATAAGCTTGGTGAAGTCATTTGGTGAGCTCCAGAGCTACAAGGAGAGTGAACAGTTCTCCGGTTGCTTTCTCAGTGAAATGCTACAACTTGACATCAACAGGAAAGGCCAATCAGGCTTAAATTGGGGATGCTGGAAACCTTCCTCCAACTGATTGGTGGCAGCAGGAGAGAAGAGAAGGGAAGGATTTACTCAATACCAGGGGATCCGAATAAACAAGTGCCATGGTCGTTTCCTGCAGAAAAGTGGAAAGATTAGCATGGTTTATATTGAGATGAGGATAGAGCTTAACACAGGTTGTAGTTGATTAAACAAGAGTGAATCATTGCGAAGCCCCATCTAGATAATCTTTAGCCATTATCTTTCATAATAACAGAGAAATCCCAAGCTTTCAGTGAGTCCCTGACTGATGGAGTGCACGCTGTGGGGAGGGGAGGCTCCTAACAGAAATGGCAAAGACATGGCCATTCGATTGACACCTCAGTCTTTTCAATTGCTCTTTACTTTTAGAGATTATGCACAAGATACTATTACAAATCCTAATTGTAAGCTTTTAAAATCATGTGTGAGGAAGCTCAGGATCATTTTCAGGGTCTTAGAAGAAAAGTCTCTCTTGCCAAATGTCCTTGAGGACCTTTGTTCCTGGAAGTGGGCACTGTGCCAGTTGCTGCCGCAGAGCTTTATAAAAATAGACAAGATAAATGGACTTTTAGTGCAGTATTGTGCCAGACTTTTAATTTTCAGGAAATTATTTTTTTAACCTAGTTGAGAGTCAAGTCAATTTGTGAATTAGTAGAAAGGATGGCTGGATCTGGGGGAGGGGGGTGGCATCTGATATTTAAAAGGCTGCCACACAAAACAGATTTCTCTTGGCAATCAAGATAAGTTAACAACCATAAACACATTGTCAGAGGGAAAAATTACATTTTGCTCTAACACAGATTATGTACAGATGACTGATTTTTCTTTCAAGTTCGAGCACAGAAAGACTGTTAATATATTTCCACTTCTGACCCAGGCAGGCAGAACAATCTTAAAGGCCTGAAGAGCGAAGGCAAAGAGCTTTCTCCTGGTTTTGGCTAAGGAAATAGCAGCACAATGCTGGGTCCGCTGTGGAGCCCAGGATGGGGACACATGGACAAAAGTTGTTACTGCAGATAATTTGCCACATTCGTTCACTTTTTATTAGAACCCACAAAAAAGGCAGCATCCGTGTATTTTTTAATATTTCATTGTGCTTAGTTTCTTTGAATTTATGAGGGTGTTTCCCTGAATCTCAGAGTGTCTATTACTCAGACATTGACCTAAACTGACACCCCAATATTTCATTATGATTTCATCAAATTATCAGGTAACTGATTCTTCAGATGGAGAGTATGATATATAAGGCGATCCGAACTGTTAAAAGCTATATGAATTTATTTATTAATTTGCCTCTATTCTTTTTTTCTGAATAAGAAAATGTTTTCTCTTTTATATAATATTTCTTTTTTCTGATTGTATTAGTACGTGTTAGCAGTTCAGACAGATTGCAGTCATCTGGGGGAGTGGTTACTTGTACAAACCACAGCTAATTCTTCACCCTTCTTTTTATTAGTCTGTTCTCAAAGATAAAAAGCACCAAAGATAAAAAGGGCCAGTCTTTTTTTTTTTTCTTTTGGAGACACAGTCTCATCGTGCAATTCAGGCTGGCCTTTGGCTCACTTTGTAGCCCAGGCTGGACTCGATCTCACCGTGATCCTCCTGCCATAGCCTTCCGAGTGCTGGGATTACAGGTGTGTATCACCACAACCCTCTAACAGTAATTTTAAACTTTAAATTCACCTGAAACCATGTTTCAATTGTAGCAAGGTTATGTAATACTAGCGCTTTTATTTAGTCAGAGTTGGGGGGAAGGAGGTTGCCCGTCTCCCTAGCAATTTGCTTTTGTGTATTGCAACAGATGTGTTAATTTAATATATATCTATCGACCCTTTTTGATATGTGGAGCACTCTGATTGAAGTATATTTTCTGAAAAGGCAATGAACAGTCCCTCTACCCTAAAAGTTTGTAAACTGATTATAAAAACCTACTTGTACTTACAAGCATCCAAACACATTAAACAACATGCAAACACATGCAAACAGTACAAGCATGCTCACATTAAACAACAGCACAACACAGTAGGACAGATAGTAAAAGGCATCCAGGGAGAAGCTGTAACTTACAAATGTTTACTCTCATCGTGAATTTGGAAAACTCACAGGAAGTGAGTGTGTCTGTGTGCGTGAGCGTATCTTTCTAGTATCACTTTATGTGGCTCAAACTTGCATTGTCAAAGGCTGCTTGAAAGGGAATACATGTTTATGGAACTCATGCTACAAGTGACGTCTATGTTGTGTATTAGCTCTTAGGGTTGTCAGAACAAAAACTGAGGTGGGTATGACGATGAACCCCATTGGACAGACCTGGAAATAGCACTTCGGATAGATACTAAGCAAATTACCCACATCGGCCAGTTAGCAAATGGGAGAGCTGGACTTCTTTAGATTCATACTTAACTGATTCAAAATCCTGTTGTCTACCAGAATTTCTAAAAATAATGTTTACAGACCTTAATTAGAACTGCTGGGGCAGGGAAGAGAGTCAGTCAAATGCAGACCATGTGGTTCCACAGCTGCAGAACTGTGACCGTGGCAGTTTGGAGAACCTGTGTTCTGCACGTGACCCCAACTGCTCTCACGATTCAGCTATTTGGTGCTTCTGGCAACACAGTTGTGTGAGGTGGAAGGAGTGGAGAGGCGTAAATCCCACTCGTGGCAGCTCCTTCAGCTGGAGGCCTTGAGCTGAGCTCTCTTCAGTTCCCAATAGAACTTTTCAGGAGTCTACAAATCACGAAGCAAGTAAAAATTCTACGTCTTCCCCAAGGAGAAAATAAAGGAACGGGATTCCCTCATGAGTAGCTGGCGTCTGGAGGATGCTGTATCTCTGAAAGATAAATTTCCAGGTAGCTAATTAGAACCTAATGTGGGTCTTATCCTTCTTGTGGAGTCTTGCCTTCCATGTCCCTTTTTGCAGGGATGGAAGACTCAGAATAAATGTAGCCAGAATTTAGAATGAGAAAAGTTTTTCCATTAGAGTTTGGAATAAAATGAAAGTTAATTATAGCAGAAAACAATTTCGTCTATTTTATAAGATTCTACTGGGAGATAATAGATAATTACAAAGTAAATCCTAGAATCAAAGAATCCCAAGATTGAATGGAAATGTGATTATGTCTATTTGGGAAAAGACATTTGTGAAATATTTGTGCTCATTATCTTTCTTCTGAGAAGAATAATACTTAAATCAAGCTGTATCCTGTTCTGGGAAAATAGTTTCCAGAACTGAAATGTAGGATTTTACTTTTCCTAGCTTTGTTGCAATGTAAAATTAGTGAATTTAATAAGGCTAGTAGTATGTATTAGCAGTTGTCAAAGGTGTTAGATACTGAGTAAATCACCTTATTGCTATCTTTCATTAAGAGTTTGATTTTGGGGGCTGGGAATTTAGCTCAGTGGTCTAAGCGCCTGCCTGGCAAGTGTGAGGTCATGAGTTTGATCCCTGGTCCCACCAAAAAAAGAAAAAGAAAAAAAAAGAAAAAAAAGAGTTTGATTGTTTTCCACTGTAACTGAAAGGTGTTTCCCTATACCTGCATTTTTTATGGAAAAGGGATAAGATATGGTATTTTATACCACTACACATGTGTCTCAAAACTCTGCACATGCCTTCTTATTTTATTATTATTAGCAATGATAATTTAGTCCAATTTAGTCCCCATGAAAACCCAGCAAGGTAGAGACTGTGCAGATGTTACAGATAATGACCCCGGGGCATAGTGAAGTCAGAGAGTAAAACCCAGTGCTGCTGGAACTTCAGCTTGCATGACCTCAAGGATATATCAAAAGTTCAAGGTGCCAGGTTCCAGGCCCAGAGATTCTGGTTCAATAATGCTCTGGAATCATTTCAATAAAACCACTGCTCTCTAAACTTCTAATATGGTAATACATTTCCACACGTATGTGCCTTACTGAGGTTTCCATAATTTAAGAATACCTTGTTATTTAACAATATTTTTTTCTTCAAACTATTTTTTTCTTCAAAATATTTTTTTTTCTTCAAAATGCCTGATGAGCTGTTTGCACAGGAGAAGGGCAGCCCATTCCCAGGAGAAGAGGCTGGACTGAGGAGCAAACTGCAGCAAATACACTTACCTAGGGTGGGTCTGGCAGGGGGTGGTATATCAGAACTTTGGACACTTGTATTATTACTACTTGTATTATTCTTTATGAGCCACCTGCACATTTAAAGTTCATGGAAATTAAGACTAGTAGAGACCCACGCTGCAATCTGTCCCATCATCCTGTCAGTCTAGAGCCACTATCTGGTGTTTCCTCCATTTTTACTGAAATTACTATATTGTGAAAAACGAAAGAGTGAGATATTTAAATAAAAAAAGGACACTTGGAAGAAAATATTTTTCAACACAATGTCAGGAGGTAAGACAGCTACTGTTTGTTGTTAATTTCTCTGCCCCTGAAAAACTGGGAGACTATCAGTTTTCCCTTTGCCAGCATTCATGCCCTCCTCGTGCCATATGATTCCCATCTGAAGACGCAGGCTGGTTCCTCACGCTCCAGGAAGCTGGAAAACATGGCATGACTCCTTGGCTTGACGTCATCTCTATGCACAAACGCAGGCATAGAAATGGCAGGTGTAACATTTCTTTCTTCTCTGCTAGGAGCTCTACTGGACATCTGTTGTGTTTGTCCATCCATCGTTGCTTTTTCTTTGATACCAGCATCTTGACATCTCTTGTGGCATGGATAGAGTTGATCCCAACTTGCAAGAGTGAGGCATTTTTGCCTTTGCTGGACCAAGTAGAACTTTCCAGAGACTTTTGCTTCTATTTGTTGAATTTTTCCAACTTGTACGAGATAAACCTGGTGTTCCTAGGCTTACTATCACATAGGAAGGGAATGTTTGAAAAGGAAAGAATACAAAGAAGAAAGCAGATTTCAGGTAGGAAGGAATTGATGATATTGCAGCCTTAATAAAGACAAGCCTTAATAAGGACAAGCCATGTATGGACCAATAAATTTTCACTGTCTTTTTTCTTGTTTGGACTTTGTGAGTAAGGCCATAATCACCATCTGGCTTATATCTAAGAAAGTTAGAACAGAATAAATTACATGCGCTTTAGCATCCAAATAAGCATGCCTGTGTATTAGTGAGACATCTAACTGAGACTCTAGGAGACCTAGGTCCTAGTCCTAGATGTGCCGTGCCCTAGGGTCCATTGAGGACACTGCCTCTCCATGTCACTGCGCCTTGATCTCTTTCTCACACAACATGAGTTTTACCAAACGAACTCTGAGTGATGAGAATGCAGTGTTACAATGAAGAGGCTCCAAGTTCCAGAGAACCGTCATGTCAACCAGAGGTCAAGAGTTCTGAAGGGAGAGGACAAGATAGAAGCTACAGAAATGGGTCCTTCCTTCACTGGCACAGATGATGGACTCACTTTCCCTGGTACACTATGGTGGCCCTGTAAAGTCAATCCCTGGCGGTGGTGGGAGTCCTGTAACAAAGAAGTCAAACAGGAATCGAACTCTAAAAGCAAAGAAGGACATACCCCACACCTTCCACTCGTGGAGTTACTGTGGGTAAATGTCTACAGCAGAAGAGTTCATATTTTAGGAAGGATGAACAGCTTAGAAAAATTCTCCCAAAGTAGAAAATTACTCAATGGCAATTAAAATTTGGGGGTATAGAATTCAAAGTTTTTTTCAAAGAAGTGTCACATTGCATGTGATGCTTTATTTTTCTACTCAAGTTTTATCATGTGCTGGTATTGGCATTAGGGTAAATGTTTAATTACTTGCTCTTCAGGAAAAATAATTGAAAAGCCTTGGTTGATGGTATTTGCCTATTTTTGCCATGTAAATATCCCTCTCTGGTCAATTTTCAGCAAGCAACACAATATCAACTGACTCATGGGATTCCTTAACATTTAACAATTGAATGTGGTGTGAGAAAACTCCAGCCTGCAATGTAATTACAACGTGGAAACTCTAATTATCAGATTGGTCTCTCTCCTTGCAGTTAAGGGATAGCTCTACGTCTTCCCAGAAGGATTCAGATGTGAATCGCAGAACTCCAAGAAACAAAGAATAGAAATTCCTAACACATCCTGATTGTGAGTAGGACTGTCCTAATGCCACTGAACCATGGCTTCAGAAGAGAACTTTGGCTTGGAGGTCACAGGGCACTGCCACAGGATCATTATTGCACCATCATGCACACAGGCTACTCTAGCCTGGTATGCAGCCTGCTCTGATGTGTCAGGTACTCAAATTCTGAACACAAAGGTAGTCATTGTAGGAAGAGGGGGTGGGGCAACTTTGCAAAGACAAGAAGCTTTTGCCCCAGGGCAGGAGACAATAACGAGGGGATACGGAGGTACAGGAACCCTCACCTGACCCAGACTCAAAACAAGTTCTGACAAAGCAGGTGCAAGCTCCGCCAGCACTAGACAATGCAGAGGCTCCAGGAAAGGATATGAGAAGAGAAGGACAGGGTGGGGACCTTTTCCATGTGACAGCTGCAGCCAGAGGAATGAGGAAAAGAAAGGGACAAAGGAAAGGAGAAAAGTAGTACCAGAAGAAGGTTTCGAGAGCTTCGCCTGTGAGCTACTTTGGACTGTAGGTGGCTCAGAGAGGGACAGGTGGACACAGGTTGTGCTTTGGGAAGTCGGTTGCCCAAAGGGAAAGGAATGCAATGCTTTCAGGGGAATAGATTGAGACAGGCTGTAAACTTCCCATCAGCAGGTATAAGTCTGTTTTTTAGAAATATAGTCACTTTACCCGATCTGCATTATAGAGAGTAGTGGGCATCACAGAAGTGAAGCTACAAAAATCCTAATGTCTGGATACAAGTTAACAAAATGAAAAAGCAGAAAAAAAAATGATGGTCTCTGCTGCTCTTCAGATCCTTCCAATGGAAGGTGGTATGAACAGCTGTTTTGAAGAAAACAAAACATTATGGCAGCCATTGCTGATTTAATATCGTCTTGCTTTGAAGTCCTACCATGCTTCTATTCTTCTATTTCCATCGGTTCTATCATGTTGTGTCTTATTGGGATTTTAATATATGTGATAGTATAAACAAATTGTTTTTATTGAAAATGAGATATTATAGTAGCCATTGATCATTCTCTGTTATTCAGTTCAGAATGTCCTGTAATTCTTTCCATTCTTTTGAATGGTTTTATACTATTTTGTTATGTTTGATATTATTGTATTTGAAACAATGCTCAACTATAGCAGAGAAAGAGATATTTTGATAGCTACTGTTAATATCCGGCTGTCTTGTTGTAAAGTGTTGTGTTGCTTATGTTGTTCTGTTCTGATCTGCTTTGTTCTGACCTCTTTTGTTTTATTCTATTTAAAATTAACAAAAAAAGAGTTTGTCATGGAATAACAAAGAACCTTGTACTTTCAAGGAACTTTAAATGACAGTCCACATTTTTAAATGGGGAAAAAGTAGCCCCAACCTGATTGCCTTGGGCCTTGCAATGCAGGTAAAAATCTTAGAGATTAGAAAAGATGTTTTAGTAACTTTTAAAGGTGAAGAATAGATGCTTTTTTGGAGGAACCGTTGTGCACAAAATAGACTCCTTTAAAAAAACAAATGTTCAAATGTTGTTTTGTCTTTGGTAGTGCAATACCTGTTCCATTGTTTTGGTCTTGACAGGAAGCAAATGGTAATTAACAAACTTCCTACGTGGTTTGCTTCACATAGAGGCATACATCTGTCTTTTTTTATTTAAAGAGAATAAGATCAAGCAAAATAAAACAGAATAAAACCAATAAAAAAAAAACCAGTATAAGTGACACAGGACTTCAAAACAACACAAAATTAACAATGGCTACCATTATGCCTCTTGTTGTTTTCCAAATATCTGCAGATACCATCAGATATGGCAAAAATCAAACAAAACAGAACAGAATAGAACCAACAAAACAAAACAATGAATGCAAAACAATGAATGCAAAATAAGGACTCTAAAACATGACAATATTAAATCCAAAATGACTACTATAATATATCTTGCTATCTTTGAAATAGTTGCCCATGCCATTAGAGATAACAAATCAGACAAAACAAAACAGAATAAAACCCAACCCAACAAAACAATGAAAAATGATACAGGACTTGGAAACAAGATTATAGGAAATTAAAAATGACTACCACCTTCAGAAAAAGAACCCCTATAGACACCACACTGTGTACCTTTATCCTCTTAACAGACGGTCAGACTTTCGGCCCTAGACCTGCAAAGTCAGTGAAATACCAAACACCACAAGAATCAAATTGCATTTCATCTGAACAGCTAGCATCACTTCTTGGTGACTTCTTATTGTTCTCTCTCCCTGCAGTCTGCAAATGGCCAAGGCCTGTATCTATTGAACTTTCAGACAAAGGTAAATTATAGTATATATATTCAAAGAAAAATCCAACTGATGATGTTATTCCATATTCTTTCTCCAAACAGAGAAAACTATAATCTCCTCTAAATTTTTAAAAATCTATTTCTCAATGAGGAGTGTTATTTTCTGAAACCCAAGGATATTAGAAAACCAATGTCTTCATGCTTTCAGATACAAATGAGAAATCAGATAAATCAGAATACTTAAGTGCATCACAAAAGAGATGAAATGAATCAAGGATTTTGCAATGCAAATGCTTGTTTATTCTGAAAAAAATTTAAAAAGTCAAATAAAAATGTCACAGCCTTGGGTTTAAAGAAGTACCAGGTTTTAGCCCAAATGCAGTCTCCAGCATTCTTTAATACTTGGACAAGTCACATTCTGTCTCCAGCCTGTCTTCAGTAAAACACAGACACTGGGGACAGACACAGAAGGTTTGGTTTGGCACGAAATTGGAAAAGCAATCTACACTCAAGGAGGACTCAATTCCTTTAAATACAAGGTAAATAATTCACTTTAAAATTTAGTTGATTTATTTTAAGTACATAAATAATGCACGAATAAATGTTCTGTGTAAAATTTTCAAATAAGGGGAAAGTCTCTAGGAAACTAAATTATCATACTCATGTCTTTCTCCCCACAATCATTTCCTCAAACACGATAAGCACTTTCCCTGGTTTGTTGAATACTGTTTATGGTACTTTTCCTGATCATTTATCTGTCTGTTTGTTTCTATATTTTTAATACTGAAGCAATGTAGTCACATTAGATAAAACTGAGAAATCAGAAATAAAGAGGAGTAAAAGGAGAAAAAAACCATAATCCCATGATTTAATACAAATTGAATAACCAATTTGATCTATTTTCAAATCTTGCCTAGGCCCAATTTTCAACAGTGTTATAGTACATAAGAGGGAGAGATATTCAGTGCTCAGATCAAATTTAATATGGTTGTATATTCTTCTTTGAGGTAGTTTATTATTAATTAATCTATTATTAATACTATTATTAATCATTAATTTTAATAGTACATCTATGAGGAACTTGATATTTAAAACATAAATACAGAGATGAATTTTATTTTTTAAAGAATGGAAAATATGAGTAAACTTTCTTTTAGGATACTCAGGATGGATAGTAAATGTGTTTAAAAAAGGCAAAAGTTAATATCAGGATTCAAATCATAGACTCTTAGATCTTAGAGGACATTTAATTTACGGATGTCACAAGAAAACCACATAATGGCTCTCCCTTATAGGTAATAAGTACATAGGCCCTTCTCTTTTATCTCCAATTTTCTCTTTGACTTAATGGAACTAATGTCCTAGAGAGGCTAGAAAAATTGGAACTCAGTAGGCCTCTTTATGGAACAGCTTTTAAACCACAACCTTAACACCAATGCTCATCCATTTTTAAAATTTAACAAATTTTAAAAATTAAAACAAGTCCCTTAACAGAACCTGGTCTCATTACTTAAAAGTATATCCTTTTACTTCTCTTGAAATATACCAAGTTCTTACAACAGCAGGCTCAATTGCATATGGCAGCCATGGGCAGGGATACTTTAGATCTGACTTTCTGAGGTGTCCCTCCTCACCTGCCAGCCTTGCTCACGCAGGGCACGGGTCTGGACCCTGTCCCTGGGAAGCACCATGTCCTGCCTGTACCCCAACACTTTTGAGAGTAGACGTCCTTGAGCATAATAATTATGTTGAGACAAGAGACAAAAACCAGAATGGTCCCGGACAAATGGGCACGCACCGTCACCTTCTATATTACCTCAGAGGGTGTAAGCACTGTTGTAAACTCTGGGGAATCTGTGTGACCCTGCTTTGCCCCAGCATTTGACGCACAGCTTGTCTCTGACACTCACCCCCTTCCCTTGCTCCTCTGCCAGCCCCAGGCTGTGGCTCCCAAGATATCAGAAACACGGGTAGGTGCATTTGGGAATAGGAACTAGGGAAATTTTTATAAAGTAATAGTTGATTGGGGGAAATATTAGAACCACATTTCCTACACCAGCAAGTAATTCTTAAGTGCCACTGCTGGGTAGCCAATTGAAAAAACTGTAATGTAGTGTAAGCCACATTCCTTGTCTTAAGTGGCTTAGAATTGAGTTGGGAAGATAAACTCTAAGGCAAGGAGACAGAGTCATAGGAACTAAGAAGAGTTCAGAGGCACATGATTGTGCATGAGACCTGCTGCCCGGCAAGGGCTCTGTGGTGAGAGCAGGATTGGGCAGCATCACCGAAGGAAATAGAGGAGAGGTCAATGTGGATAGGACTCAAAGTATTTTAAGTAGATCGATTGGTGATGGAGACCGCTCGCTTGGCTTGAGGACTTCTGGTTCGCCTCAATTCAGATTGCTCGGCGCTTGCTGGAATGATCCTTCATGCATGCATCAAACAGAATAGAGAAACGTGCACTCTTACCACTCTTTTTCTGGTGGTGGCTTTCTGATTTTTGAGATACTTCAATTGGCTCATTTTCCAAAGGATGAACAAGTCTTGGATTATTTTACTGGCTGAAGATCCAAGCTTGTGGTGAAGGTAAAGATTTGTCTTCTAATTAGATAGGGAGTTGTGGGGTGGTCAAAAGTGACCCTCAGAACTGGGGCTCCCAACCTCATCCTATCCAAAGTGTTCTTTTGTAACAAATATTTTGTAATATTCTTCTTATTATGCTAAAATAAAACTCTATAAGATGCTATCTATATACATATAATGTATGATATATTATGTATATTATTATATATAATATATATAAATTAAAAAATAATATAACACCTTAACTTTAATATAATAAGGTAATAAAAGACATTTTATAATAAAAGTAGACGTATATATTTTGATAGGCACCTTCCAGGGTATATTCATGATGGAAGACTTAGCGGAGCTGACAGATGGCTCTGTGAGAATCTGCAGGTGGGCTGCCCTTGTGTTAGCATAAATGTTACAAATCTCTGAAATGGTAAAAAAATATTTACTAATATTCTGAACAAAACACAATTTACTCTTCCTTCTATCCCAAAAATCTCTTTCTTGAAATATTCAGTGTATATTGGGCATATGCAAAGCATGCCGCGTGTGTATCTGGGAGAGTGAGGCACTGGTTCAAGTTCCTTTTGTATTGTGCACTGTATTTGGCGCTGTCCTGTTCACTGTCATCCATCTAGAAGCCTTAGCACCTCCCTCAGTGAATGTCAGAGTGTCACTTCCAAGCCTCTTATGACCACACCAAACTATTCCTCCACTGTCTTTAGGGCTAGCACTACCTCCATTAAGTACCACTGCCTTATATCAATCATAATCCACTGTTAGAACAGTTTCAAAGGTGAGAAGATAGAACCCACAATCTAATGAACACTTACATCTATATTATTCACATATCCGTAAGTTCTAAGTGATTTGGAGGCTCCATCTCAAACAGTGAGCCTTGACTCAAGGAGGTAGTGGAGGGATCAGTGGCAGACGGTGCTGGCACCTGGTTCTGAACTGGCCTGGGTGACAGGCAGGACTGGAAGCAGTGAGGACCTGCAATGGGAATTGCCTTCCTACATTTATACAGGCTCCAGTGACCTTGAGCTCCTATGACCTTGAAATCTCTTTTGATGGCCGGCGTGCCTTGGTCTCTGTTCATATGGGGAGCACAGGAGGATTGGCTCTCAGCAGGAGAAAGTCACGGGTATAATTGGCCTGGGTTTCTAAGCAACCACGGTAGAACCTTAACTTCAGTCATTTAGAGGGAAAAATCCTGTTATCAAATTAAAAAATTAAGGGGCAAGGGATGTAGCTCAGCAGCACATCTCCTGCCTGGCAAGCACAAGTTCCTGAGTTCAATTCCTGGTACCAAATAAATAAATAAATAAATGGAGACTCAATTATTTAAGGCACTTTCATACATTACTGTTTGGAGAGTTAATTGACACCTTATTATGGAAGATGGTTTGATAATAAAAAAAATAGGAAACAAGAAAAGAAGAAGGAAATACATATTTTTACCCAGTGATTCTCCCTGAAGGATATAGTCTAACACGAATTGAAAGAAAATAAAAAGATTTGTACACAGCAATGTCTTTTTTGAAAATGTGTAAATAGTAAAATTGTGGAAACTTTTTGAATTGAAGATTTTCAAAGTAGCTATTTAATTTAAGTTTCTGAAGAATATATGTACAAAATGTCTCTGTATATGTGTGTATATCTTCTCACACTTTTATACTCTACTTTCAGATCTGTAATTATTTATTTAACTTCTCTTGCTCATTGCTAGTTTTTTTCTTTTATATGCAGAGGGATGAAATTGTTTATATACAATATAGGAATATAACTATTCAGAAAGTAGTCATGGTACACTAATGCCACCATTAACTGTAGACATATTTTAAGCTAATATACTATCACAATTTAAAGAATTAACAAATATGTACAATTAAATTTAAAAAGAAAGTGGTGGCCCTGAAGCAAAGCCAGCAGACTGCTATAGCTGCTGGTTTCAAACAGGAACCTAAAGAGAATTCTTTCTGTGGTCTGTTGGCCATTTCAGAACTTTGGAATTGGAATGGTCAATTGATCAGAAAGAAATAGCAGGTGAGTGTGGCAGACTTTCAGCGGCCTGCAGGAGTGAGACCCTGGCGCCTCGGGACCCGCACCATGCGGTTGACTCGGTTGACTCGGGGTGCCGGGAGAACAAGGAGCTCCTCCCCTCTCTGGGGGGGCGGCTGTGAGCCTGCAGGCGCGGGCTGCAAATCAAACATCTCAAGTCGTCCTGTCCCCCGTCCTATGCCCACCCCGTTAGCAAGTGGGAGCCAGTGAACTGGACATCTTGTGAAAAGATTGGCTATGTTATTTAGTATGAACTCTCCGTATGCAAAGATAAGGACAACCATTTGGAAGACACAAGAGACAATATGACAGATAGTAAAGATCTCTGGTTGTCTAGCTTTGAAATTTATGCTTTCTTATGTCCCTTTCCATTCTGTTTTGTTGTGTTTAATTTTACTCCCTTAAAAAAAAAACAGAAAATGGATCCTTTAAACTCTAATACATCCAAATCTTTTCAGGATTTTATGCAAACATTATGCCACTTTTAAGTAGCAAAAACATGTTTTCTCTAGTTTTCTCAGATTATGTAGTCTATCCCTCCATCTCTATAAAAATAAAAAATTGAGCTTTAGTGGAGGTGTACATTTGGCTTTCTTTATCCATCTACCACTCCTAAGTCTGGATTCATAATTTAATTTCTCAGATCTTTAGATTTTTTGGATTCTATCACACTTGATACTATGTTAAAAACACATCTGGCCCATGTGAAGGACCTAGTATAACAAGTGTGCATTTATTCACCACTCCAGATGCACGAGAAGCTCTGGTTACTATGAAAGTCACGCGCTTCGTGTCACTTTTCCCAGTTCTGCAGCTCTCCCACCTTCCTTCCATCCCCAGAGATGGCTCCAGCGTCTGAAGGTGACTCTGAGGTCCCAGAGTAGGAGCTTCAGAGGGGTCTGCCACTGTTCTCCGGTAACTGCAGTAGAAGAGATGCTCAGCTCTTTCTGGAGTGAACACTCATTCGTTCTATATAACAGTGTGGCCACATAATATACAACACATAGCACATTTTATTGTATACCGTGTATATAAAACATGTATATATGTGGTGGGACTTTTAAATGTTTTTCAGTTGTGTGTAGTAACATACAAAAGTTGCTAGGTAACAACTTTTATAGGTTGCTTTTCTGTTTAACCTTAAGAAGCAAAAAGAATTAAGATGCATTTATATGCATGTGCCAACTCCACAAGATAAATGTAGCAATTATGTTCAACAAACAAAAAATTAAGAAATGTTTCATTCGATATAGTAATATGTACATACCTCATTCACTAATTTAACTTTTCTTACATTTTGAGCACTAAGGAAATGAGCTGTTCCCATTGAAAGTGCACAGTTCTAAAAATATAAAACATTTCTGTGAGGTTAAAATAACAATTACTCTTTTCCCTTTGATACTTGCCCAATCAACTATTGATTTGCTTTTGTTCTTACAGACTGATTGAAGTTATATGTAAATTAAATTATAATGTACATATTTCCTTGTATCTGGTTTTTTGCCTTCAGCAAATTGGTTTGGAAATGCATTTATGCTGTTTCAGTGGGTATTTCCTTTTTACTGGGAAGTAATATGGATGTACCGTACTTTGTGTGTCCACTTAGCTGTTAAAGGGCAGCTGGATCATTCCAGGTTATTCTCCTATGAATTAAGTGGCCAGGAACAGTAATGCATTTGGCTTTTTCTCTGGAGAAAATACCAAGCACTGTTGAAGACTGTTCAGTAATAATTTTTCTGTTCCAGTTCCTGTGTTTCTGTGACTCCTTCAACTTGCATATTGAACTTTCTAAAATTGTCTCTCATGTCCCTTAGACTCATTTGTTTTTCTTTCTCTCCTTTTTTCATTGTGTGCTTTTGATAGACCTCTTACTTCATGTTGATGGCTAGTTTTTTTCTGTTATTTTTATTTTCTTTTTTAGTCATTAAACAGCTATCATTATAAAATTACATTGTGCATATAATAATGCTAACAAAATTACTATTAAGTATTGTACTTTTAGTACTTTGTCAACTTTCCATTTTTTACTGATTTTCCTATTTTTACTCATTTTAAGTTTAGTTTTCCTTACTTAATTATTGTTACAGTGAATACCTGAAAGTGCTCAAAATTTTCTAATGAGTCAGCAGCTGATTTTCCTTGAAAACTGTTTATATTTTCTTGGCTTTCTGTGCAGTCATATTTTAGGATATTATCCCAGTCACGGAGACTATTTCATGGTGATAACTCTGGATTCTATTATAATGTTCCAAGAAACGTGTTGATTTCCCGCACTTTGTTGATGCTAATTGTTGAATGTTGATTTCGGAGGCCTTGCACTTGAGTAGACTCGCATTTCAGGATGCCAGGCCTGTGCTCAGTGAAGTTTTCGCTCCTGCGGATTCCGTACCTCGGCATCAGCCAGCGAGAGGCTGAGTTTGCACACAGCCTTGACCCCCTCCTCTAGCCCCTTCATTCCCCAGGAACCTTCTGGCTGTCTGGCAGCCCTGGTTTCAATGGGATCGTCTTGTGCTGGTTCCAACCCGACTTCTAGCTTCGCAAGTCACTACTGCTGCCAGCACAACTGGCTGCTATCAGAACAGAGCCTCCAAAAGACCGGGAGCTCAGTCTATGCCAATCATTTCCTCCCTCCTTTGGCTGTCCTTAACGTCTCCTTTCTTAGGTCTCTGGAGCCTACAGTGTGCTGTGCTAGTATTTTGCTGAGGGGTTTACAGCTGCTATTCAAGGGAGGATTAGTTTGTTAGGATCTTAATAATCCCATCTAGAATGGCTGTATTTATTTATTTAATTTACCACATAGACCTTTAGTGTTTTACTACAGCTGTACCAGAAAGTACAGTAAATTTTAATTATGCCTACATCTTTGTGTATTTGTATTGGAAGATGTATAATAAGAAATGGGAATCTGGTGTTTTAAGGTATGAGTTTCAACTTTCCTAAATATTGCTGAATTATTCTTCAGTATATATGTAGCAGTCATACTTGTGTCAGAAGTTTTGCAACTTTCCATTTCTGTACTTTCTAACCCATATTTGACATGCTCAGTCATTTAATAAATTTAATATTTGAATGAAGGGAATATTATTTGATTGCTGTTTTGAATCTGTAGTTCTCTAATTGATAGTGAGGCTGAGTAAATTTTCATGTTTGTTGACCTTTTGTGTTACTGTCCTGCGCATTGCCTTTTAAAAGTTTTTTCCACCAGTTGTTTTCTTATTGATTTACAGGGGTGCTTCATCTATTATCTGATTTCTAATCATTTGGTCTGCAAATATCTTCTCATTCTGTTACTTACCTTTTGGCTTTAATTTATGGTGAAGTTTCCAATATGGAAGTCTATGATTGTCAAATTTATTATACATTATGTTATGATTTTTAGTTTTGACACTTTCTTTTAAAAAATCTCTCATATTTTCATTCAAGTGTGGCTTTTGAACACTTATTGTTATATGTAGTCTTTGGTCACTGGAGATCATGATTTTTAAAGAGGTAATCAACATATAACATGATACATGTATACTCATGTTTACAGCACCATGATTTATAATAGCAGATCGTGAAAGTGCTGTGTATTTCCATCAACAGATGAATGAATAAGAAAAATGTACTGTTTATACAAAATGTAATATAGTGCTGCCATAAAGAAAAAGTTGTAGGATGCAACATGAGAACAACATTTTTAAGTAAAATAAGTCAGATATACAAGCTCAAATATAGCATAGTTTCTTTTATAGGAGAAACTATGTATATAAATATCAAGCAAACTAGAAGAGAGATAACTACAAAGTAGAGAGAATACTTTTCCAAATTATGTATTTCATTTCAAATATATTTTAATATATATGGTAGTCTGTTTCATTCATATTAGTATTTCATCTAAGTTCATTAAAAGAAATGTTTTGTTAATATCTCTTTCTTTTTTATAAGAATTTTTTAGTCTATGAACAAGAAGTCAATTTGCCCCTTCTGTAAGCCATGAAAACCATGCAGGGACCAGGAAGAGAGAAGTTAGTTCACGCTTCCCGTGAGCCAGCCAGAGAATCAAGAAGCACTCCATCCCTCTGGCCCCCGTAAGCAACCACTGGTTCGGAGGACAGGCTGAGTTGATAGCAACTGAGGCATAACAACAACTCCATGCTTGTATTGTTTGTTTGACTTTGCAGGCCTGAGGCAGTGGTCTGAGCATCTATTGGGAGGATAACAGCAAACATGGGGATTTCCTTCTGTCTTGTTTTTGAAATCTAATATTGTTCTCACCATTTAGTTTTGTTCCAGTTTATTGCTTTGTTTTATTTAATGTTCAGTTTTGATTGGTTTTATTTTGTTTTGTTTTGTTTGATTTTACTATGTCTGATGGTACAGACAACTACTGCGAAGGTAACAAGATATACTAAGGTAACAACTGTTGATTTCCTATTATCCTGTTTTGAAGTTCTGCACCATTTTCACCGCTTTGATTTGCTTTCTTCTGTTTTACTTTGTTAGGTTTTGTTCTCTTTAAAATAAAAAAAATGAGTTTTTGGATCTATGTCTTGTATTCTGAGTAACTACTTTGAAGATAATGATGCAAAGTGTATTGAGTATTGAGTATTCTTTCTTTTCAAACTCACAACCTCAAACTCACAACCCAGGCAGGCACTTGTACCACTGAGCTATATCCCTGGCGCATTGTTTTCTTATTATTTTGTCATGAAATTTTGTTTCATTTTTTAATCAAAATGAGAGTAAGAAAGATATTCATCTATTATCTATTCTATTCTATTCTATTCTATTCTATTCTATTCTATTCTCTATTCTATCATCTATCTACTTATCCTAAGTATTAATAACTGGTCCAAAGAAGAAAGAATAAAACAGGAAGGCAGCATAGCAACACAAGCAAGATCACAGACTGGGGAATGAGACCTCCTGGGATTAGAGCTTGGCTCTGTTGTGAATTAGCTGGGAATTGTCATTTAACCCCTTCTCTGTGCCTTGGCTCTGTCATTTGTAAATGGGAACGATAACATCTACTTAAAATTAAATACTTTCAAAAAGATTGACAGATTAAATAGATAATATATACTATAAATACCAGAGCACATTAAGTACTTTATAAGCATTTAAATAGAATAAAATATGCGGCAAAAATCAGATGATAGAGGGGGAGTATACATCCAGAGATGAATTTGTCATGGAAAAACTTGACCACAGATGTGGCAGATGAGTATAATCCTAAAGTGAACTAGAAAGTTCTTTATGCTCAAGCTGTGGAAATTTAGAAGAGTATACCACAGCTCCTTTTAATCGCTTGAATTTTCATTGTTTATCTCTTAATCCATCTGGAGTTTAATTTCATGCATGGTGCAGAGCAAGGGTATAATTATATTTCCTTCCATGTGGAAAGCCAGTTGTTCCAACAATATTTACTGTCTATTTTATTCCTTATTCCTGATTTAGTAATTTCTTCCTTTAGTAATTGTGCAGTTATTTGGGACCCTTCTATTCTGCCCCACTTATCTATTTGACTATCACTCTGTCAGTTTCACATAGTCTTAATTACAAAGGCCGAATAAGCTTTGGTATCTTACTAAGCAAGTTCTGTTTCTCTTCTTTCCAGTAGTCTTGTGTGTTCTTGTTCATTTACATTTGCACATGTATTTTCCAATCCTTTTGTTTATCTCACGAAGAATCACAGTGGATTTTTCTTTTTAAATTGCATTGAGTTTGTTAGAAAATTGATCTTACTGAGTTTTTCTTTCCCTGAAATATGTATCCATTTACATAACAAGGTCTCTCTTTAGAGCAACTTCTAAAATTTTCTGCATAAAATACATAATTTTATGAACCGACTGTTGGATATTTCACAATTTTCACGGCTATTGTAACCATTTTTGAAAATCTAGTTTTCTCATTACTTATCACTATTTTATGAGAGGGCTATTGAATTTTGATCTTTATGTTATAGTCTGAAAACATTTTAAGCTTTATTAGTTCTAATAGCTTATTTTTAGAATTTCTAGGGTTTTCTGCAAAAATAATTAAGATACCTATAAACAATAACACCCTTTAATTCCTTTTTCTAATTATAAACTTCTTTAAAGTTATTACAGATTCTAATATATGCTGAGGTAATCCAAAGAGACTATGTTTATACTATCCCTGATTTTAGTGTGTTTTTTTAAAAAAAGTTTCATCAATTATTTATTATGTATCTTTTAGTTGTTTAATTGGTGCCCCATCTCTGCTAGGTTAAGCTTATTCCTCCTATTCTAGTTATATTTATCAGATAATATTCTGGCATCAATGGTATTTTGCTTTTATTTTATTTTTAATTAAATTTATTGGTTTTGTGATGCTGAATAATTGTAGCAGTCCTTATACAAGTTTCTTGGTTATGAAGAGTCATAATCACAACCTTGTTTATGAAGAATCTATTGCTAGATTGTTACATGGGCACTCAATGGAGGGTTTTTGTGTCCATTCTTACACATGAACTGTGATGATTTATCTGTGTGCTGTCTCCTCTGTTCCCCCTGCTCTGCTGTGTATTGCAGGAGATGTTTCTTATTTGTTCATTGACCTCTGGCTTCTGAGTAGTTTGGTCAAGGAGAAGCACTGGATGTAGATTGAGGGGTAGGAAAGGGGGAGGCCTAGATTACCAAATGACAACTGAAACTCAATCAATGCCATATGTGTTTAAAAACCCCATAGCCATTTTCCTTATAGGGAACAGTTTGTTGGTATGAAGGATAATCAGTAATTTTTAAATATGAATTCAACTAGTCAGGTTTGATTTCAAGTTTTGCTCTAGACTATTAACTACAGGCAAGAGTAAGATCTTTTTGATACCTATGTTTTAGGGGTAAAACCTTGACATAAAAGATCCTCCTATGCCTGTTAACTGTTATTTATTTTGTTGTCATCACACAAGGATACGTTTCTTTTAGTCAGTGGATAGTGACTTTATATACTCCATCTTGCATTCCAACATCTCTTTTCCTACATCAGAGTTAACAACTTAGTCTTTAACTGAGACATTTTAAATTCTGTTGTTTTAAGAGACACAATTTAAAAAAATCTGTATGATTGAAAATTTGGATGTTGATAGCTACATGCATAAATAAGAAAAGACTATAAATGTATTGTCTATACTGAGATCAGATCAATCCCTGCTTTCTGATATCTCCAAAATTTCCTGTTGATGCTAGATCTAAAAAAAATTATCAGAGAGATTGAGAATGATATTTCTTAACTTAACATTTTATGAAATAGCACTCTTTTATCTCCTTTATGTTCACTCTCATCTAATAGTGAAAAAATAGTGCTGTGTGTTATCCCAACCATTTGACAGATGAGAAAATAGAGATTTACAGTGACCAAGTTTCTCAAAATTCACAGTAAAGTGTCTGCTTTAGATTTTACAGACAACTTGTTTGACTTTCAATATCAGGCTGCCCAATGGGCAATACACTCTCTATTTGACCACAGTCAGAGTGGAATAATAATAATAGGATTATTTCCTAAGGTAAAGAAACACATCAAAATCTTTTTAGGAAACTTCCTGCAAAATGCAGATGGCCAGAGTTCATATCAAGTAGTTAACCACCTCTTGGTCTCAGTATATCTATAATGTACATAACTACTAAATATTAATCTTACCTACGTTCAGTTTCATCCCTTTCTCCTCTATGATTTGCATTAAAGATCTAGCACATTTAATTTAATAGGCCATGTGACTTTTTTTAAAGTTCAGGTCCCATTTGTGAATTTTCTGAGACACACACAGGGAGAAAGGAAATTTAGGAGCCAGATATAGCATACCTGGCACCCTCCGGATGTGTCAGGGGTGTGTTTGTTGCATGTATGTTTTCATACTCAGCACACTCAAGCACCCATGCTTTTTTCTCCTCTTTATTGGAATACTCACTGCCACCTTTCTATAGGGAGCAAGCTAGATTGTCACCATACACTGAGATTAGAGCATGTTTTGGTTTATGGTAGTTTTGTCCACAATGACTGGGAGGAAATGTAAGAAAACTGCTTTGTTAAAAGCATTTTGACAAAGGTCATTTGTGTCTTTTTTTTTTCCCCTCCAAAAAACCCAGGTCTACACGTGAAAGGAACCTGAGTATCAGTTCCATGGCTATGATCATGCCAGGAAAGAATGCCAATTCCTCAAGCTACAGCAAGGCTTCTCCCTAGGAAATCGCTTTCACATGCCCAAGGCACCAGAGCTCTGGCAGAACCCCGAAACACTGTGTAGTGGGAGAAGTTATCTTCCCTGCAGTGACCGCCCTGGGAGACTTTTATAGTAGACGTCGCCTCGGGGGACCTAGTGCATGTCTGAACTGCACAGTGAATGTGGAGTCACACACGAGGGCTCAGATTCATGAGTTATTTTTACCCCAGTGTTTTAGAAATCCTTGCTCCTTTCCTAGAATGTATTCTTATCTAGGAAAGAAGGGGCTGGCGTCGCTGATTGAATAATCTCCTCAGTGCCGTGCTGAGATGAAACTGATACTGACCCCTCATTCTTCTCAGCTTTTCAAGGTTCTATATTCCTGTTTTGCAGACGTTTTGATTTCCATTATCTTCCTGATTTTTAGCTGATTTCACTCTTTCCATTTTCTAGTTCTGTATTAACATTTCCTGCTTAATTCCCTGAAATTAAACAGAACAATAACTTCACACATTCTAGGTCATGTTGATAAGTGTGCATTGTTAATTTTTGGTGCCAATTCACTCTCTACCTTGGCTGGTTATTGCTTTTATTTTGCATTTAATTATATCGGGTACAATATTAATACATGTTGTTTCTTTATCAAGGTAACCAAGAATTGAGGATCATTACAAAGTTACTTAATCTTCTCAGCTTTAACATCTCATCATTAAAATTGGGAGTAAAGAATAAGTAATCTATGCTGTGTATTTCTTTCTCTTTTTTAAAAAGTCTGTTTTAGTGTTTGGTATATCATAAACATCCAAAAAGTTATTGCCAAATTAAATTGTATTATTTATTTTCCTTCTCAGTCATGCAGTGAAGCAAGGTATCATTGTTATTACTTTAATTATATAAGAATACTAGCGGGGCTTCCTTTAAAGTCCAGGGGATATGGCAGAATGAATTTGTGAGTAATAAAATTCCAGAATGAATATCAAAAAATTCATTTTAATGTAATGACCTCCAAGCTGGGATAGGAGCTACATGGGGGTGGGAGGGGAATCAGTCTCATTGTTTACTGAATTTGGCTCCAAATCTGTCTTAAAAGGAGAGCTATTTCTTAACACTGAAAGGATTCAAAAGATTATGTTATAAACTTTAATCTGAATGCATGGAAAGAAGACCCAGAAGTCTTTTTGTTGCTAATTAATAATGAAATGAGAAAAAAAGAACCCAAAGGAAAAACAGGTCAGATGTGAAGATTCTAGCCCTGGCTTTGCCAAGCATTAGCAGGGCTGAGAGGGGCCCCTTTTCTGTGAACCTTTGCTTCTCCATCTGCATAATGAGGGATTCAGGTTGGTAGTTTTCGCTCTATTTTTTTTTTAAACTGTTCTGTGTTGATTTGAGTCTAGTAGGAAGACGGGAAATTGAATTCTTTATATGTGGAATCATCTGAGATTGTGAGACTCTTAAATGTTATTTAGATTATTGTAGAGTGATTTAGGTATTTACTCCAAAGGAATGATTTAAGTGGGAGAGGAAGAATAAGATGGAGAATAATGTTGAAAAGACTGTTCATGGTTGTACTGTAAGCAATGTGAAATCTAATTTAAGCTTGCAAAAGCAAATAAAATAAAAGTAAAAATAATTCTTCCATGCAATAAGAACATCTGGGGAAAGATCTGACTTCTAGCTGGATTCATGACTCAGATGGTGTCACCAGGTCGCATCGTCTCTTGCTTGGCCCACCTTTAGGCTCTGCAAGACAGCTTCCTGCCAGCCCCAGCTCTCCTCTCACAGAAACAAAAAAGTTCTAAACCTCAGAGATCACTTATTTTGCCCCTGCTTAAAAAAGAAGAATATCTCTTCTGGCAGTTTTTATGAAAGAAAAAAAAATAATCATTTCCAGAAATCAGTAAACATTTCCCATTATTAGGTTACTTTGGATTGACTGGGTGACACCCTCCTCTCTGAATCAGTCATAGAAATCAGGAAAATCAGACGCAAATTTTGACTGATACCAATCAGGGCCTGTGTGTGGAACTCTGGGTGGGAACACTTTCATCCGTGGCCTGTGACAGGGAAGGGGTAGCAGGAAAATACACCAAGGAAAAATTGTTATCATATGTGAGGGATGCGAAAACTAGAGAATGAGCACAACAAATGGTTAGAAAACGTGTGACATAATGCTGAACAAGAACCGAATTTGTGAATTACTAGCTATAAAACCATCTGAAATATTAATAACAGCTTGGAGTTCACGGGGTGTTTTCACACACTGACAATGAAAATAACCAATTAGAAGAGGCAGGTCAAGAGTTCCAGTTCTTGTTTCACAGATAAAGAAACCAAGTTGCAAAGGGCAGAATTCTGAATGATAGAAGTGGGACTGAAATTTCAACCTCTTTAAAACATTTTTAAAATCTTTATTTTTTATTGGCATGTCTCTGCAGTACACAGCGATTGCAGTCTTTAGGAAGCTGGTCAATGCACATGAGACATCTCAATTCTTTTTCCATCCCCTTCCCCTCTTCCCATTCTCCCTCCCTCTGTCTCATGGTGCCCTTCTATTTTCTATTATCCATCTTCTATTTTGCTCCTATTTATATATTTGGTTTCTCATATATGACAAACCATGCAATATTTAAACTTATGTGTCAGATTTATTTCACTTAAAATTACAGCCTCAAGTTGCACCCATTTTCCTACAAATGTCTCAAATTTATCTTTCATTATAGCAAAGTAGTATCATTGTGTGTAAATACTGCATTGTTTAAACCTGTTCATCTATTGGTGCGTACATAGACCACTTCCAAGATTTAGCTACTATGAATTGTGCCGAAGTAAACATGAGCATGCATGTGTCACTGTGATATATTATTAATTTTTTGGGGAAGATACCTAGAAGGGGAAAAGCTGTGTCAAGTGGAATTTCTAGTTTTAGGTTTTTGAGAAATCTGCATACTAGTTTTCATCCTCCTCGAACTAGCTTACATTCCTACCAAAAATGAAGAAGTGTTCATTGTTCTCTGCAGCCTTAACAGTATTTGTTATTCTTTGATGATAAACATTTTTCTGCAGTGAGATATAATCTTAGTGCTTTTAAAATTTGCATTTCTCTAATGGCCAGAGATGTTGAACATTTGTCTTTTCATGTATTTATTGGCTATTTGTACTTCTGAGAAGTGTCTATTCCTTTCAATTTCCTGTTTTTTGATTAGACTTTTCTTGGGGAAGGTTAATTTTTTTTAGTTCTTTATATGTTTTAGGTATTTGTTCTCTGTCCAAGAAATAGCTGCCAATTTTTTTCCCTTTCTCTCTGCTGTCTCTTCACTCTATTCCTTGTCTCCTTTGCTGTGCAGAAGCTTTTTCATGTGATATTCTCATTTGCTTGATTTCTTTTTTTTTAAATTTTATTTAAAGAGAAAAAAAGCAAAACAAAAAAGGGTGAAAATAATACAGAATTTCAAAAAAAACCAGTGAGAAATCACTAGTTGATAAATTTCATATTGTCCTCTTAGAAATAGTTGTTCATGTTACAAAATTAAAGCATACAAAGTAGACATTCAAACAGTGAAGCTGCAAACAGTTCTGTTCAACTATCCAACAAAAATTTAGTAATATGGTTATGAATCCTACACACTTAAACATATATGCAGTTATATCCTTTAGAGCACTTTCTTTTCCTCCTTTTGACTTTTAAGTCCATTAGCTGTTTAATTATACCATGATTAAGCTTGCTCAGTACCTTACTGATCTGTTTTGTTGTTATTTCCTTTTTAATCACCTTATATAATTCTGGGGTTTTTTTTTAAGGTAGTAGAAATACAACAGAACGAGACAGAACAAAGCCAATTGAGACAGTGCAGTGAATTTGATACAGAACCTCACAGCAAGTTACCTGTATAACAGTAATAGAGACCTTCGTGTATCTCATTACCTTCACAATAGTTGTCTAGTCAATTAACTATAGCAAAATCAAACCAGACAGAACATTATAAAATCAATTGAAAGAGATTATTGAATAGAGCAAAACAAATAATCATAATGAAACAAAACTGAAAACAACACTTGCTTTCAAAGAGAAGATAGAGGAGAACCCCTATATTTGCTATGTTGCATACAGTCATCTTGCCAAGAGATGCTCAGACTTCAGTCCCCAGTTGCTAACGGGGGGGGGGGGTGTGCACCGCTAGGTTCAAGAGACACTACAGTGTCTCCTCCTGGATCACGCCGGAGGAAGGCGCTTACCAAGAGGGCCAGCGAATTGCTTCTTTGTGCAGGCTCCTGGATTCCGCCACGGTCATAGCCAGTCTCTCCATTTGCTTGATTTCATGTGATATTCTCGTTTGCTGATTTTCGATGTTATTTCTTGTGCAAATAGGATTCTGTTCAGAAAGTCCTCGCCTACACCTATATCTTCAAGAGCTGTACTTCATTTATCTTCCAGTAGATTAAATCCTTTTGTTTTAACATTTAGAACATTGATCCTTTTTGACTTTAGTTTAACGCATAGTGAGAAATATGGGTCTTGATTCAGCTTCCTGCATGTGGACAGTCAGGTTTTCCCAGCACCATTTATCAGAGACTATGTTTCCTTCAATGTACGGTTTGGGGCCCTTTGTTAAAGATCAGATGGCTGAATGTGACTGGGGTTATTTGTGTATCTTCTGTTCTGTTTTGTTACATTCAGTTTGGTTCAAGTCCTAGTTCCACCCACCTTTTGGTAAGTTCCTTGACTTCTCTAAGCCCTGGTTTCTTCATCTATAAAATGGAAAAATTATAATGTCAACATGATGTGATATATAAAACAACTGAGTTGTTTATTTATTTAAAATGTTTGGCACAGAGCCTAAGAGATAGAATACATTCTATAAATGTTAATTAATGCAATTGATATTGGAATTTGTTGCCTTTTTATTATCAATATTTTTTCAGTTATTATAAAACATAAATTGCAATCATTGGTTATTGTCCGTTTTGTTCCAAGCTGCTTCTCTGGAAAAGTTTCATCATGGAACCACAAGTCATAAGGATTTGACCCCTGATCTTTACTCCCAGTATATATGAATTTGAGTAAGAATCTTAAGTTAAATACCCTTTCCAATAACCTCACGCTCTCATCCACCCTTTCCACTAATTAGGCAAAATTAGCAGTGTTTCTCCATAGTTTTCATGTGATGTTCTGGCCTTAAACAGCTGTGAGCCAGGGATGTTAATCATTTCTAAAGTATGAAGGGATTCATAGCATTCGGATATGGAAAGCATGTCTTCTAAGCTCAAAAGGAATTGGTAGTTTTGTGACCATTTCAGGCTGAATCACAAAGCTGAATTCAGTGAACTGCATTTAGCCATTATGTATCTGATTCATCATTAGGGCGCTGTGAGCTGTTCCTTTCCACACTTGTTATCTATTGGCAGAATTTCAAGATAAATATTTTCTATTTAATCACACTTCAGAAAAAAGTCCACAAACACAACATTAGTGATCTTTCTTCTTTCTCTTTCTTTCTTTCTTTCTTTCTTTCTTTCTTTCTTTCTTTCTTTCTTCTTTCTTTCTTTCTTTCTCTTTCTTTCTTTCTTTTTTCTTTCTTCTTTCTTTCTTTCTTTCTTTCTTTCTTCTTTCTTTCTTTCTCTTTCTTTCTTTCTTTTTTCTTTCTTCTTTCTTTCTTTCTTTCTTTCTTTCTTTCTTTCTTTCTATCTTTGCATTTTTGAGACAGGGTCTTATTAAGCAGTTCAGGCTGGCCTTGAACTAACTTTGTAGCCCAGGCTGGCCTTGAACTCACAGTGATCCTCTTGCCTCAGCCTCCTGAGTGCTGGAATTACAGGCATGCACCACTGTGCCCAGCTACATTAGCAATTTCTGAACTGATCTAGAAAGAAAGACAATATATAAAGAAAAAGATGAAAGAAAGGAAAAAAAAGCAAGTAAGAAAGAGAAAGAAGAAAGAGTAGGGAGGGAATTAATGTAGAAAGAAAAGACCTTTTAAAAAGTAACCTTTTCAAAGATGATTTCTACTAATTAATTTCCAATTTTGTCTTCATGGTAGGCTAAATTTGACACATTATAATCAGAAAATTTCCAATAATTGGAGAAATATATGTATGGTACTGTTTTTAAATTAATGCTCATGAAAGGAACACATTCGTATATTTCTTAAAATGTTGCATTTTCCTGTAAAACTTATAAACAAATACAGTAGCACCTTCTCCTTCTGTATATATTTTTTACTTGTATATCTTTGAGTTAATCACTTTGTGCTCTCTAATTTTTTCTGGCAATTAACTCCATGTGTTACAGTAATATTCATATAGTTACTTTCTCAGTATTTTAGATAAATTGCTCAAGATACACAAGATATTCAATGAATATATTTTGATCATACCTGGCCCACTCGCTACTTTCCTTTATACCCCTTTTCCTTCCACCTTACACCTTTCTTCTTGTTAATAAGTCTCCTTTCTGCCTTCATGTCATCTTATTATAATTCCACATATTAGGGAGACCTGTGAAACTTACCTTTTCATATTTGGCGTATTTCACTGAACCTCATCTCTAGCTCTGAGAATTAATCATCTGAAAGCACACACCTATAATTTCCTTTCCTTATATCCTCACATCTGCTTGTTATTTACACCAAGCGGACTCTATAATTGTGTTTATTCTTTTTACACAATCCCTTATTTTTTTCTGAAGTTCATAATTACTTATTTATTCATTTATTTTGTTTAGTTCTTTAGGTATCTACTGCATGCTTTCCTCCAAGTACTGTGACACATTTATTAAATGACAATTCCTACCATTGTTTAAGTGTTGCAACCATCTGATAATAGTCAGTTCTTTTATTTGGGAATCCTGGTGTTAGAAAGTTCCACTTCCTTCTGCAATAGCATCTTTCTCCTCCAGTCAGGGCAGAGTGGTCTTCCTAACTTCCCGCTCTGTTTGGATAGCTCTTCTCTTGTCCTGGCCTGGACTCCTATCTGCAGATAATCTGCAGATGAAGAACAAAAAAAGACAAACATGAAACAGAAATTAAAATTTCATTATACTCACTGAAATACCTACAGTACTTCATATCCAAGGCACACATTCATGCAGATTTTTTTTCTATATTTTGTATTTCTTGCAAAATGTGAAATCCACAAATGTTCATTATTGCTGTTTTGAGGTGAAGCCTCACCCTATTGCCCTGGCTGACATCAAGCTTGAGATTGTCCCATCTCTGTATCTCAAGTAGCAGTGATTACAGGTATGCACCGTCATGCCCATCTTAGCATTCATTTATTTTGAATGATATTACTCTATTCTGTTTCACATTAACATTGCTCTTGGACATAAGCTATTATTTGAATTGACTCCTATTTTCTTAGGTACAGAAGTACTGTACCTGACTTAGAAGGTCCTTCATCATCTGACTAGCCTCTCAAGTGTCACTCTGCTTTGTTCTCTTGCTGTCTGTGAGCTTCATCTTCCTGTGGAGACCTCAGCTGTGTTTCCTTCTCCTATTCCAGTTTGGGTTTCATGTCTTGAACTCATACACATTTATCCCGAACTTCATTTCCGGCCAGCATACTTGCTAACATCTCAGTCAAAGTCAGTGTCCCCTAGTCACGCATGCTCATGTGGCTCTCTCCTCCCTGTAAATTATTCTGACCATGGTGTGTTTTTAGGTGTTTGCTGGATATTGGATTGCCTACGTCTTCCAGGAATTCACTGGCTATGCAAGAGTTGGGGTCATGTCTGTTTTGGTTCACTATTAATTCCTGAAGAACGGGCAGAGTCCCAAAAAATACAAGGCACTTAATAAATATTGACATGAATGAATGGATCAGTACATAACAGCTAAATTAATACAATTTGGTAAGAAATAGGTGTGTCAATGTGGTTCAATTTACATTCTACATGAGACGGTACATGCATGTGGTTACCACGTAGTTGATATTTCTTGAATGAGTGCATTCATTGCTGAAAATTAACTTCATAGTTTCAAAGTAATACAGTGAGATGGTTTCAAGGGAAATCTGAGTATGTGCATATTTACTTCACAATCCCTCAGGACACAAATTATCATTGACTTCACATGCACGTCTACTGTATCATTATTTTTATATTATTTTTACATTACTTTTAGATTTATTCAAGCCATTCTTTGTGTGCACACAGTTAAAACCTCAAATGGAATCATGTATAAGAAAGATACTTTACTTGATTTTGTTGTTTTGCTTTGTCAGGATATCACAAAGTCCATGAGACAAAACCATGTCATGCATTTCAGTAAAAGAATTTTGGTTTTCTGCCATAGCCCATTTCCTCTTTAAGAAAGAGTTTTTTTTAAAACAGAATTCATTTTACATGAATTCAATTTTGCAAATCTAAGATGGGAAGGAGTTTATTAAAAATGAGAGTTGATTATTATAAAGGTGGCAGAAAATCCTCCACAGACCAACACAATTAACGCACACACCCTATATACTGGGATCATTTAACCAACTGTAGAAATGTTCTTATATTCCTTGGTTGAATCTAAGGGCATTGTGTAGTGTTAAAGTAAGTGATTTGTGTTGAAATGATTTTGATTAGTTAAGAAATAACCAATTTAGCTCACCATGCAAGGACTATTTGGTACACTTTCAGAATGTTTCCATTTACAATAATTAAATAACTTAGCTTCAAGACTTAAGGGAATTCACCCTCAGGGATTTCCAAAGCTTGACTTTTTTGGAAAGATCCATTCCCTAAGGGCTCTAAATTGCCAAAGTTTTATTGTACTTCCTGAGGTAAATTTCCTGCTGATAATAAAAAAATAGAGAATTTCCTGTTTGGTTTCCCTTGTTTTTGGGTTTCCATAGAATTCATGGCTGCAATAAACTATAAAAGCGACAAAAAAATTCAGAATATGTGGAAATCATTTTCCTAATGTCAAGGATTGACTTTTGAAATGGCGATAGTGGTTGTGTAACTATTTTGCCTGTGCAGTGATGTTTGTTGAATATTAAAAAATATATAGAGAGTATAAGAATTGTAAGATATTAAGGCTCATTCTCTTTTAGGAGCTACAAAAATAAGTTAATATTTTTTTCTATTAAACACATTTAGAAGATATAATAGTTGAGGGATAAATCCTTGTTCTAGCTACTGCTCTGAGCACAGGTGGAATGTTGCTTAAAAGTTTCCCATATATAAAACAGAAATTCTAAATTTCAGTCTATCAGGTTTCTGGGTTTGGGTGAATTACAGTTATTAAGCACAAAGTTGATTTTGAAAACAAAAGGTCAACTACCATGTTTTGTTTTGTTTACCATAAAACTGACGTTATTGGCTTAAGCAAATTGCATAATGATACAGGTTTTCAACAATTCTCCTTACTGATATTAACATCTTAGAGCAGCTGGATGTAATAGCCTCATGTAGAGTGTCATCCTAATTTTCAGGATTCTTACTGTCCTATGGCTCAGCTTCCACTGAGCAGAGTCAAATTTCTTTCACCTTTTAGAGCTATTTCATTTGTCACCCGCATTCTAGAAATTTTGCAACAATACTGGCATGTCTTATCAGCTAGTCCGGTTCTCTTCCTGTAACTGTGCACGGACCCAAACTCTATTTCTGCTTTTGAGTCTAGAGATTAAAAGGCATACTATCCAATTTGTTTGAACTCATATATTTCATTGTTGGATATTAATAATGTCAAATAAATTTAATTATTTTAAGTGTAATCTATAAATAAAATTGCCAAGGCATTTTGGCAGGGTCACAAATATTTGCAATGCACAGGGAAGAGTAAAATGTCTTCTGTTTCACATCAGTGCGGTTGGATCAAGGTGACATTTTGGAATTGGGAACCATTTAACTGGACTCCTCTCAGGTGTCATTGTGGAGTCTTCGAAATGGAATATTCTTAATAATCTGTTGTGTTTAAGGAGATGGAATGTGTGTATCTAAATATAAGCATGCATGGGTTTGCTAGGAATTACTATCTTCTTAAATGTTTAAGCTATTCTTTCTCTACAACTGGTAATGTATTATCTAAGGCTAATATTTTCAGTGGATGCTAAAACATTCCAGTTGTTTCCAGTAAGCAAGAGCATCCCATATTTCTCAAATATGCAGGGAGGGGAAGAATCTTAGAGGTCTGAAAGAAGCAGATGAGCTTCTACAGGTAGGCGTGACCCAGTGCAGGACCCAGTGTCACTGTCACCTATTTCTGGTCATCTGCATGGGGGGAACAGATATCCCAGTAACACACATATGGAGATATTCTTAGCAGACCATGCACAATAACAACCTCCTTAGAGTATGGGGAAGTTGTCAACAAAGTGATTTATAGAGGGAAATGGCAGAATCCTTCCTTTCCTGAATATGGCCCTATTAGGTCAGTGTCAAGAAGCCAGCATTCTTCTACTGAAGGACAGTATTCCAAACTTCTATGGTAAAGGAAAATAACACAAAATAAAAATCACTGAGCAGTCAACAAGCAGTAAAGGCAGATACAAAGCATTTTTGGTGTAAGAGGTAGGTCACACTGAAACAGACGAAACCAAATAAAATTGTTTTATTTTTGTGTATCTTCAATGACAGTGACAAAGCACCTGGCATTTTCCTTCTCTTTCCTTTCTCAAAATTGTCTCCTTTTTAGAGAAGCATCCCCTATTCGCCTAAGTGATATGCATTAGGTTATACACTCTAACTTATATGGTGTTGGTATTTGTTGACTTTAAAACACATTATTCAATGAGTAATGCTTATCTTTGGTGGAACTCTGAATTAAGGCAAAAGAGATAGTACTAAATGCTCTCCTTGTGTAAAAACTTTACACATATTCAAAATGGAAGTGGTTTTAAATCAGAGATAATATGCAAAAATATTTCCATGCAGTTTTTCCTTTTAACATCCTCTAAGTCTCATTACCTAAGTTATTATTTCAAATTCATTTCTAATCTTACCAAAAGTGCTAAGAATCGTCTTCTGCAGAGAGTAAGTATTAAGGCTTTGACCTCAGAATGTCGAGGTGGCAAGAGTACAGGGGTTTGTACAACCTACAGACAAGCACTGGATTTTTCCAAGGATAAGATGAACTCTGAGTGTACCTCACATTACCTACTTTGAAAATCTAACACGTTCATCATATTGATTTATTACTCCCTAATAACCTGAGAACTAAGAAAATGTATTCAAATAGAGAGTCTTTCTTCCTGTTTAGTGCTTATTAAACTTATCTACTGTCTTCTTTCTTCCTTGTTCAATTCCAAGAACATTGTAATTTTGGCCAAATTTAGATGATCTTTATTTACATTGGCTGAACAAAGAAGTTTTGAATGATAGCAATGGAAAATTTTTAACAGTAATCCAAAATTAGAGCTCTGGACTCAAAAATCTCACTTCGGAAAGCTAAATTTAATAGGCCATTGATATGTTACCATGAGACATCAAAAACTGTCAGACCAGAAGTTCATTAGCAAACTGTCACACAATGGAACAAATATAGTAGCTACTCTCTTTTTGGTAAGTAAAGTTTTACTGGAGCACATCTCTGCCCGCTTGCTTATGTTGCTTTTCTTCTACAATGGCAGAGTTGAGTTGTTGGAAAAGAAAAAGCTAGAAATATTTATTATTCTTACCCTTTAGAGAAAAGCTTTTCAATGACACCTGTTTTAGCCATGACCACTGTTACTGCAAAGTTATTGTCTCACTTGGGAGGTATAAGATGATGGGGTGGGCCGGGAATTTAGCTCAGTGGCACAAACACCTGCCTAGTAAGTGCAAGGATTTGAGTTCGATCCTCAGTGCAAAAAAACAACAACAACAAAACCAAGATAGGGGAATAAAACTTAACTAACTAGCCCAAGCCTTGTCTTTCTTTTCCTCAAGTACTTCCATGTCCTAAGCACTGTGCTAAGAATTTATATTGACCCATGTAATTTTAATATTGCCTCTCTGAGACAGGTAAAATTGGTGTTTGCACTTAGTTACAAAAAACTGGAATTTGAGAAACTGAATAACACACGTGTTTCCCCAACACTTCAATTACTAAAGTTTTAGTTTATAAATCTCACATCTAAGACCAATGCACAAAATCCAATTGGAGATTTATAAGTACATACACGTACCTTATGTTCCCTAGGAAAGTTAATGTGAAGATTAATTTAATGCATACAAATTCTCCAAAAGTGCCTGACATAATACAGTAGATGCTCAATAAATGTTAGACTCTGCCTTCTTACACCTGGATGTTCTTTGCTGCAAAGAGTTTAAATTAACTTAAAGAAAACTCAGTGTGCATTTGGTATGGAAATATCATAAGTAATCTGACAGGTAGAAGTCATAGGGATTTCCTGTTTTGGGGGTTGCCCACCATCAGTAGGTCAGATATCATAAAAGGTGTTTCTAAGCCACCTACCTGGCTCAGTTGGGATTTGGAATAAACCTGTGTGAGGTAGATGACCTGTTGATAAAGGTCTAATTGATGGTCATAGAAATTATTTTGTTTTCCTGCTTAAAGCTCACTAATGCCTAGGGGACTAACTTCGTGACCTTACGATCACTAGCACTGTCTCTAACCAAAGCTAATTGGCTATTAAGATTCATAAACTCAAATTCAAAGCGACCTGGGTTCATGGATGCTTTTGTTAACTTCCTTGTGCGTCTTGTGTCTAAAAGAATACACATTTATAGTGTCAAGGTACTGTGTTCTATTGTTTTATAATTAAAGTTTCAATGAAATTAGAAGTAGATGAAAATAAAACAGGATTTATGTGCTATAATCACAAATTACACATTTTTGTGTTTTAAAGAGAGGGTAGAGGTTCAATGTCACAGCTCCCACTGCTGTAAAAGAGGGGTACTGGTCTTATAACTACAACCCGGGCTTCAGTGTGGGAATGAACTTAACCCTTATTTTGATCAGATTGCCAGTGGATGTAGATCTTTCCATAGCTGGCAGCAGAAAGTAGTGCATCGCTGGTGGATACGGTGTTAAGCCAGTAACTACTCTTGTGTTTACATAAATATGAAAGACAGGAAAATTAATACTAAACATTTCTTGGCTCAGATAATAATAATATAAATTAATGTAGAGCACAAATTTTAGTTTAATTGTATGCTATCAATATATGTGGACAATTGACATAAAATATTTTATTAAGTTAATTTTTACACATATAAAGGAGTACTGTATGGCAAAACTATATGGCATTTTTCCATTCTTACAAGTTTAGGATAAAATTCTTGGCCAATATTAGCAAGAAAAGAATACGTGCAAACTACACACAAAAAAATTTGTCTTTTAGGGACACTGTGAATTATAGAATCAAGTATTTCTCTTTCAGCTGGTAAATAAGATCAAGGACAAACTGTGGTGTATCTGAAGTATGTAACAGTTGTGTGGTTTAGTCTGTGATTTTATCTTATTTTTAACTTCATGATTATTTTATTAATTATAACATCATATTCCGTTATTACAGTATCTGTAACTGGTTCTTTATATGTCACATTAGTTTGCCACGTATTTAAGCTACTGAGGGTAATTAGAAAGAGCTGACAAAGCTTAATCACGCTTACATTTGATAAATAAAAGGGATCCTGCAACCTTCCCATCCAGTTCCTTTTGCAGACGCCGGGCATTGATATTATTTCTCCGTCCTCTGAGGCCTGCGCAGCAGGTTGGACTCCTTCCCAAACCTTGGTTCTTGTAGTCACTTATCAACTAACATTGACAACCAGTGTGACACATATTGGACATCTCTGCTTTAGAGATTTTTTTTGTCATACAAAATTTCAAAATCATTTTGCGCTTTTATTGTAATTCAGATAAAATTGGTTTCTAGTTTTGTCAGTGTAAAATATACCTCTTGTTCCCATTTAATAGACAATAAAATAAGATAGCACATATTACAATAGCAACAGTACATATATTTAAAAATAATATAAGTAAGTCATGCATGGTTTTGAAGACTGAAGAACTACGTGTCTTTTTTCTCTTGGATCTCTGATTTTTTGGGGAGAAAATTTTTATTTTACAAATATTATGAACACCAAAAGGTAAAAAGTATCTACAATATTATTATGCAAAACAAAAACAAGACTTTCAGGAAGAAGAGCACTACTCTGACTCTTCAAGATGGTGGAAAACTTCGTCTAGGTGTGATTTACCTCAGCCACATTTTGTGTTCAGAAAATGGTTTCCATATGTCTCAACTACTTTACAACCAAAACATTTGCACACGGGTTGGGTGAATGTTCCCATAGGGTACATTTCCTTAGCTTCAAGCCATGAATAGAAAGGCTTTGGATTGTGGAAAATTATCTGTCTTCATTGCGCATGTGTGTAAGAGTGTGTGTGTGTGTGTGTGTGTGTGTGTGTGTGTCAGAGTTTTAAAATGGTATTGGGTTCATTAACCTGTTACATGTCTGTTAATGAAAATATCACTATCAGTGCTGATGAGTGAATATAAATATTATATCATTGACAACAGTAATGTATAGGGGAAATGGTTATAAAAATATGTGAAATTCATTTTCATATGTATCTTACAAAATCTCAGTGGTCCAAATATGTTGCTTTGCTTTCCTGTATTTCCAGTTCCCCAGAGTAATGCCCCATACCAAAGCCAAGCAATTTTGAAAATTAAAAACATATTTTATTAATAGCTCAAATACAGGAAGAACACAACAGCCCTTCCTGGTGATGTAATTGAACATGATGATTTGAATTAAAAATATGCTAACATCTGGTAGTTCCTAAAACATGGCCTATGAGGAATGGAATAGGCTAATCTCTGAAGCAATATTCAGACTTTCTATATATTTTTCCTATAAAGAACTCTAGTTCTTAAGTAGAAACCAGCGAAATTAAAAAGAAAATTAGAGAACATTTGGCTTTAAGTCTCTGTTCAAATTTACCAGAAATGGCAATCATACAAAAAGGACTTTTGGATTCCTGAGTTTCACATTGGAAGTAAGAAAAAAAAAGAGAGAAGGAAAGAAAAAGAGAGAGAGAGGAGAAAGAAAGAAAAGAAAAAAAAAGAAAAAAGAAAGAGAAAAATTACCTTCTTTGACTTTATAAAGGTCAGAACAAAAGTAATGTGTATTTTGGTCATGATTCATTTGGAATAAAGCACAAGAGATACTTGCTTGGATGTAAAGTTACATTGAAGAAGGAACCTTAAACAGGTCCTTCAACGATGCATTGTTACTAAGACATTGTCAGTCTTTGAAAGGAATTAAATTATATTGCAGCAATGTGAAATGTTTACCTTTACCCACACATACAAAAAAAATTATAAAAAGAGAAGGAAAATACACAATTTTTTCTATTTCAGTTCTCAAGAGACACCTCAACAGGGAGTCTTCATAGGATAAATGCATAAAGACAACCTAATAACAGCTTGCTTTGTTCCAAAATTAGAAAAGGAAAAAAAGTAGAAATGAGCATGTCTCCTAGTTCTTAGAAAAAAGGATGAATTGTTTTCAGGACAAAAAAATCATAGAAATTTTTTGTGGGAGCTGGGAGCATGGGCAATCCCTAGGAAGGTTCTGGAAGTTATTCCTAGAGTTTTTTATAGATCATTGTGCCAATGCTGGATGTAATTTCCTTACTTCCCAACCTGGTGAATGCACTTGAAAGAAAGGATGCTTTCTGTTTTGGGTCCCTCCAGGACAAACATGTCTTAACAATGTTTTAGTTTTCTTTTCCAGAGACTGTGCCCTATGTTTTCTGTTCCTTACCTTCCCATCGGGGGCTATGCCAGCTGCACTCAGAGCCAGTCTGATCACTTTTGCTCCAGCTAAGAATGTGTCACTCAGTCATTACACACTGAAACAGATTAATATGCATTTGTATGACCAAATTTATTTTTTTGTAAATTGTTTGCTTTTATATGTGCTCGAAATTTCAGAAAAAAATAGGAATAGGACATAGAACTCATAAATTATTTGTGACTTTCTATATTTTACTTTGTCATTGTCTCTTTCACTCTACACACACATACAATTTACATTTTCCTCCAGCTTTCAACCAATTCTAAGTTATTGCTGTCCCTGTATTTGTGACTCTGTTCTTGTAAAGTAGAAAGTCTAACTCTCATTGTCTTTAATATAGATTTGCATTTTCTGAAGTCTAGAATATATGAGAAGCACTTTCAGAATTGTTCATCATATTACTACAAAACACAGACTTAACAGATGGGGTTTGATATTTGTTTGCAGTTTTGTCAGGATATAATTTGGATATAGTAGAGTAGAAAAATTTGAAATATACAATACAACAAAGTTTGATGAATTCATGCACTTGTTTATCCGCACCCTTGCCAAGATATAGATATCTTTCATT